>CAXARU010000031.1:280000-282500 GCA_963971365.1 Lasioglossum villosulum | reverse complement strand
GACATTGACATTGACATTGACATTGACATTGACATTGACATTGACATTGACATTGACATTGACATTGACATTGACATTGACATTGACATTGACATTGACATTGACATTGACATTGACATTGACATTGACATTGTCACTGACACTGACACTGACACTGACATTGACATTGACATTGACATTGACATTGACATTGACATTGACATTGACATTGACATTGACATTGACATTGACATTGACATTGACATTGACATTGACATTGACATTGTAATTGACATTGTAATTGTAATTGACGTTGACGTTGACGTTGACGTTGACGTTGACGTTGACGTTGACGTTGACGTTGACGTTGACGTTGACGTTGACGTTGACGTTGACGTTGACGTTGACGTTGACGTTGACATTGACATTGACATTGACATTGACATTGACATTGACACTGACATTGACATTGGCATTGACATTGACATTGACATTGACATTGACACTGACACTGACACTGACATTGACATTGACATTGACATTGACATTGACATTGACATTGACACTGACATTGACATTGACATTGACATTTACATTGACATTGACATTGACATAGACATTGACATTGACATTGACATTGACATTGACATTGACATTGACATTGACATTGACATTGACATTGACATTGACATTGATATTGACATTGACATTGACATTGACATTGACATTGACATTGACATTGACATTGACATTGACATTGTAATTGACATTGTAATTGTAATTGACGTTGACGTTGACGTTGACGTTGACGTTGACGTTGACGTTGACATTGACATTGACATTGACACTGACATTGACGTTGACGTTGACGTTGACGTTGACATTGACATTGACATTGACATTGACATTGACATTGACATTGACATTGACATTGACATTGACAGTGACATTGACATTGACACTGACACTGACACTGACATTGACATTGACATTGACATTGACATTGACATTGACACTGACACTGACATTGACATTGACATTGACATTGACATAGACATTGACATTGACATTGACATTGACATTGACATTGACATTGACATTGACATTGACATTGACATTGACATTGACATTGACATTGACATTGACATTGACACTGACACTGACACTGACACTGACATTGACATTGACATTGACATTGACATTGACATTGACATTGACATTGACATTGACATTGACATTGACATTGACATTGACATTGACATTGACATTGACATTGACATTGTCACTGACACTGACACTGACATTGACATTGACATTGACATTGACATTGACATTGACATTGACATTGACATTGACATTGACATTGACATTGACATTGACATTGACATTGACATTGACATTGACATTGACATTGACATTGACATTGACATTGACATTGACATTGACATTGACATTGACATTGACATTGACATTGACATTGACATTGACATTGACATTGACATTGACATTGTAATTGACATTGTAATTGACATTGTAATTGACATTGTAATTGTAATTGACGTTGACGTTGACGTTGACATTGACATTGACATTGACATTGACATTGACATTGAATTTGACATTGACATTGACATTGACATTGACATTGACATTGACATTGACATTGACATTGACATTGACATTGACATTGACATTGACATTGACATTGACATTGACATTGACATTGACATTGACATTGACATTGACATTGACATTGACATTGACATTGACATTGACATTGACACTGACACTGACACTGACATTGACATTGACATTTACATTGACATTGACATAGACATTGACATTGACATTGACATTGACATTGACATTGACATTGACATTGACATTGACATTGACATTGACATTGACATTGACATTGACATTGACATTGACATTGACATTGACATTGACATTGACATTGACATTGACATTGACATTGTCACTGACACTGACACTGACATTGACATTGACATTGACATTGACATTGACATTGACATTGACATTGACATTGACACTGACACTGACACTGACATTGACATTGACATTGACATTGACATTGACATTGACATTGACACTGACATTGACATTGACATTGACATTTACATTTACATTGACATTGACATTGACATTGACATTGACATTGACATTGACATTGACATTGACATTGACATTGACATTGACATTGACATTGACATTGACATTGACATTGACATTGACATTGACATTGACACTGACACTGACACTGACACTGACACTGACATTGACATTGACATTGACATTGACATTGACATTGACACTGACACTGACATTGACATTGACATTTACATTGACATTGACATTGACATTGACATTGACATTGACATTGACATTGACATTGACATTGACATTGATATTGACATTGACATTGACATTGACATTGACATTGACATTGACATTGACATTGACATTGTCACTGACACTGACACTGACATTGACATTGACA
>CAXARU010000031.1:257500-265000 GCA_963971365.1 Lasioglossum villosulum | reverse complement strand
TTGACATTGACATTGACATTGACATTGACATTGACATTGACATTGACATTGACATTGACATTGACATTGACATTGACATTGACATTGACATTGACATTGACATTGACATTGACATTGACATTGACATTGACATTGACATTGACATTGACATTGACATTGACATTGACATTGTAATTGACATTGTAATTGACATTGTAATTGTATTTGACGTTGACGTTGACGTTGACATTGACATTGACATTGACATTGACATTGAATTTGACATTGACATTGACATTGACATTGACATTGACATTGACATTGACATTGACATTGACATTGACATTGACATTGACATTGACAATGACATTGACATTGACATTGACATTGACATTGACATTGACATTGACATTGACATTGACATTGACATTGACAGTGACACTGACACTGACACTGACATTGACATTGACATTGACATTGACATTGACATTGACACTGACATTGACATTGACATTGACAGTGACATTGACATTGACATTGACATTGACATTGACACTGACACTGACACTGACATTGACATTGACATTGACATTGACATTGACATTGACACTGACATTGACATTGACATTGACATTTACATTGACATTGACATTGACATTGACATTGACATTGACATTGACATTGACATTGACATTGACATTGACACTGACACTGACACTGACATTGACATTGACATTGACATTGACATTGACATTGACACTGACATTGACATTGACATTGACACTGACACTGACACTGACATTGACATTGACATTGACATTGACATTGACATTGACACTGACATTGACATTGACATTGACATTTACATTGACATTGACATTGACATTGACATTGACATTGACATTGACATTGACATTGACATTGACATTGACACTGACACTGACACTGACATTGACATTGACATTGACATTGACATTGACATTGACACTGACATTGACATTGACATTGACATTTACATTGACATTGACATTGACATTGACATTGACATTGACACTGACATTGACATTGACATTGACATTGACATTGACATTGACATTGACATTGACATTGACATTGACATTGACATTGACATTGTCACTGACACTGACACTGACATTGACATTGACATTGACATTGACATTGACATTGACATTGATATTGACATTGACATTGACATTGACATTGACATTGACATTGACATTGACATTGACATTGACATTGACATTGACATTGACATTGACATTGACATTGACATTTACATTGACATTGACATTGACATTGACATTGACATTGACACTGACATTGACATTGACATTGACATTGACATTGACATTGACATTGACATTGACATTGACATTGACATTGACATTGACATTGTCACTGACACTGACACTGACATTGACATTGACATTGACATTGACATTGACATTGACATTGACATTGACATTGACATTGACATTGACATTCACATTGACATTCACATTGACATTCACATTGACATTCACATTGACATTCACATTGACATTGCCATTGACATTGACATTCACATTGACACTGACATTGACACTAACATTGACACTGACACTGACACTGACACTGACATTGACATTGACATTGACATTGACATTGACACTGACACTGACACTGACATTGACATTGACGTTGACGTTGACGTTGACGTTGACGTTGACGTTGACGTTGACGTTGACGTTGACGTTGACGTTGACGTTGACGTTGACGTTGACGTTGACGTTGACGTTGACGTTGACGTTGACGTTGACGTTGACGTTGACGTTGACGTTGACGTTGACGTTGACGTTGACGTTGACGTTGACGTTGACGTTGACGTTGACGTTGACGTTGACGTTGACGTTGACGTTGACGTTGACGTTGACGTTGACGTTGACGTTGACGTTGACGTTGACGTTGACGTTGACGTTGACGTTGACGTTGACGTTGACGTTGACGTTGACGTTGACGTTGACGTTGACGTTGACGTTGACGTTGACGTTGACGTTGACGTTGACGTTGACGTTGACGTTGACGTTGACGTTGACGTTGACGTTGACGTTGACGTTGACGTTGACGTTGACGTTGACGTTGACGTTGACGTTGACGTTGACGTTGACGTTGACGTTGACGTTGACGTTGACGTTGACGTTGACGTTGACGTTGACGTTGACGTTGACGTTGACGTTGACGTTGACGTTGACGTTGACGTTGACGTTGACGTTGACGTTGACGTTGACGTTGACATTGACATTGACATTGACATTGACATTGACATTGACATTGACATTGACATTGACATTGACATTGACATTGACATTGACATTGACATTGACATTGACATTGTAATTGACATTGTAATTGACATTGTAATTGTAATTGACGTTGACGTTGACGTTGACGTTGACGTTGACGTTGACGTTGACATTGACATTGACATTGACATTGACATTGACATTGACATTGACACTGACATTGACATTGGCATTGACATTGACATTGACATTGACATTGACACTGACACTGACACTGACATTGACATTGACATTGACATTGACATTGACATTGACATTGACACTGACATTGACATTGACATTGACATTTACATTGACATTGACATTGACATAGACATTGACATTGACATTGACATTGACATTGACATTGACATTGACATTGACATTGACATTGACATTGACATTGACATTGACATTGACATTGACATTGATATTGACATTGACATTGACATTGACATTGACATTGACATTGACATTGACATTGACATTGACATTGACATTGACATTGACATTGACATTGTAATTGACATTGTAATTGTAATTGACGTTGACGTTGACGTTGACGTTGACGTTGACGTTGACATTGACATTGACATTGACATTGACACTGACATTGACGTTGACGTTGACGTTGACGTTGACATTGACATTGACATTGACATTGACATTGACATTGACATTGACATTGACATTGACATTGACATTGACATTGACATTGACATTGACACTGACACTGACACTGACACTGACACTGACATTGACATTGACACTGACATTGACACTGACATTGACATTCACATTGACATTGACATTGACATTGACATTGACATTGACACTGACATTGACATTGACATTGACAGTGACATTGACATTGACATTGACATTGACATTGACACTGACACTGACATTGACATTGACATTGACATTGACATTGACATTGACATTGACATTGACATTGACATTGACATTGACATTGACATTGTCACTGACACTGAGACTGACATTGACATTGACATTGACATTGACATTGACATTGACATTGACATTGACATTGACACTGACACTGACACTGACATTGACATTGACATTGACATTGACATTGACATTGACATTGACATTGACATTGACATTGACATTGACATTGACATTGACATTGACATTGACATTGACATTGACATTGTCACTGACACTGACACTGACATTGACATTGACATTGACATTGACATTGACATTGACATTGACATTGACATTGACATTGACATTCACATTGACATTCACATTGACATTCACATTGACATTCACATTGACATTCACATTGACATTGCCATTGACATTGACATTCACATTGACACTGACATTGACACTAACATTGACACTGACACTGACACTGACACTGACATTGACATTGACATTGACATTGACATTGACACTGACACTGACACTGACATTGACATTGACGTTGACGTTGACGTTGACGTTGACGTTGACGTTGACGTTGACGTTGACGTTGACGTTGACGTTGACGTTGACGTTGACGTTGACGTTGACGTTGACGTTGACGTTGACGTTGACGTTGACGTTGACGTTGACGTTGACGTTGACGTTGACGTTGACGTTGACGTTGACGTTGACGTTGACGTTGACGTTGACGTTGACGTTGACGTTGACGTTGACGTTGACGTTGACGTTGACGTTGACGTTGACGTTGACGTTGACGTTGACGTTGACGTTGACGTTGACGTTGACGTTGACGTTGACGTTGACGTTGACGTTGACGTTGACGTTGACGTTGACGTTGACGTTGACGTTGACGTTGACGTTGACGTTGACGTTGACGTTGACGTTGACGTTGACGTTGACGTTGACGTTGACGTTGACGTTGACGTTGACGTTGACGTTGACGTTGACGTTGACGTTGACGTTGACGTTGACGTTGACGTTGACGTTGACGTTGACGTTGACGTTGACGTTGACGTTGACGTTGACGTTGACGTTGACGTTGACGTTGACGTTGACGTTGACGTTGACGTTGACGTTGACGTTGACGTTGACGTTGACGTTGACGTTGACGTTGACGTTGACGTTGACGTTGACGTTGACGTTGACGTTGACGTTGACGTTGACGTTGACGTTGACGTTGACGTTGACGTTGACGTTGACGTTGACGTTGACGTTGACGTTGACGTTGACGTTGACGTTGACGTTGACGTTGACGTTGACGTTGACGTTGACGTTGACGTTGACGTTGACGTTGACGTTGACGTTGACGTTGACGTTGACGTTGACGTTGACGTTGACGTTGACGTTGACGTTGACGTTGACGTTGACGTTGACGTTGACGTTGACGTTGACGTTGACGTTGACGTTGACGTTGACGTTGACGTTGACGTTGACGTTGACGTTGACGTTGACGTTGACGTTGACGTTGACGTTGACGTTGACGTTGACGTTGACGTTGACGTTGACGTTGACGTTGACGTTGACGTTGACGTTGACGTTGACGTTGACGTTGACGTTGACGTTGACGTTGACGTTGACGTTGACGTTGACGTTGACGTTGACGTTGACGTTGACGTTGACGTTGACGTTGACGTTGACGTTGACGTTGACGTTGACGTTGACGTTGACGTTGACGTTGACGTTGACGTTGACGTTGACGTTGACGTTGACGTTGACGTTGACGTTGACGTTGACGTTGACGTTGACGTTGACGTTGACGTTGACGTTGACATTGACATTGACATTGACATTGACATTGACATTGACATTGACATTGACATTGACATTGACATTGACATTGACATTGACATTGACATTGTAATTGACATTGTAATTGACATTGTAATTGTAATTGACGTTGACGTTGACGTTGACGTTGACGTTGACGTTGACGTTGACGTTGACGTTGACGTTGACGTTGACGTTGACGTTGACGTTGACGTTGACGTTGACATTGACATTGACATTGACATTGACATTGACATTGACATTGACACTGACATTGACATTGGCATTGACATTGACATTGACATTGACATTGACACTGACACTGACACTGACATTGACATTGACATTGACATTGACATTGACATTGACATTGACACTGACATTGACATTGACATTGACATTTACATTGACATTGACATTGACATAGACATTGACATTGACATTGACATTGACATTGACATTGACATTGACATTGACATTGACATTGACATTGACATTGACATTGACATTGACATTGACATTGACATTGACATTGACATTGACATTGATATTGACATTGACATTGACATTGACATTGACATTGACATTGACATTGACATTGACATTGACATTGACATTGTAATTGACATTGTAATTGTAATTGACGTTGACGTTGACGTTGACGTTGACGTTGACGTTGACATTGACATTGACATTGACATTGACACTGACATTGACGTTGACGTTGACGTTGACGTTGACATTGACATTGACATTGACATTGACATTGACATTGACATTGACATTGACATTGACATTGACATTGACATTGACATTGACACTGACACTGACACTGACACTGACACTGACATTGACATTGACACTGACATTGACACTGACATTGACATTCACATTGACATTCACATTGACATTGACATTGACATTGACATTGACATTGACATTGACATTGACATTGACATTGACATTGACATTGACATTGACATTGTCACTGACACTGAGACTGACATTGACATTGACATTGACATTGACATTGACATTGACATTGACATTGACATTGACATTGACACTGACACTGACACTGACATTGACATTGACATTGACATTGACATTGACATTGACACTGACATTGACATTGACATTGACATTTACATTGACATTGACATAGACATTGACATTGACATTGACATTGACATTGACATTGACATTGACATTGACATTGACATTGACATTGACATTGACATTGACATTGACATTGACATTGACACTGACACTGACACTGACATTGACATTGACATTGACATTGACATTGACATTGACATTGACATTGACATTGACATTGACATTGACATTGACATTGACATTGACATTGACATTGACATTGACATTGACATTGACATTGACATTGTCACTGACACTGACACTGACACTGACATTGACATTGACATTGACATTGACATTGACATTGACATTGACATTGACATTGACATTGACATTGACATTGACATTGACATTGACATTGACATTGACATTGACATTGACATTGACATTGACATTGACATTGACATTGACATTGACATTGACATTGACATTGACATTGACATTGACATTGACATTGACATTGACATTGACATTGACATTGACATTGTAATTGACATTGTAATTGACATTGTAATTGTAATTGACGTTGACGTTGACGTTGACATTGACATTGACATTGACATTGACATTGACATTGAATTTGACATTGACATTGACATTGACATTGACATTGACATTGACATTGACATTGACATTGACATTGACATTGACATTGACATTGACATTGACATTGACATTGACATTGACATTGACATTGACATTGACATTGACATTGACATTGACATTGACATTGACATTGACATTGACATTGACATTGACATTGACACTGACACTGACACTGACACTGACATTGACATTGACATTTACATTGACATTGACATTGACATTGACATAGACATTGACATTGACATTGACATTGACATTGACATTGACATTGACATTGACATTGACATTGACATTGACATTGACATTGACATTGACATTGACATTGACATTGACATTGACATTGACATTGACATTGTCACTGACACTGACACTGACATTGACATTGACATTGACATTGACATTGACATTGACATTGACATTGACATTGACATTGACACTGACACTGACACTGACACTGACATTGACATTGACATTGACATTGACATTGACATTGACACTGACATTGACATTGACATTGACATTGACATTGACATTGACATTGACATTGACATTGACATTGACATTGACATTGACATTGACATTGACATTGACATTGACATTGACATTGACATTGACATTGACATTGACATTGACATTGACATTGACATTGACACTGACACTGACACTGACAGTGACATTGACATTGACA
>CAXARU010000031.1:172500-175000 GCA_963971365.1 Lasioglossum villosulum | reverse complement strand
CATTGACATTGACATTGACATTGACATTGACATTGACATTGACAATCGCATTGACATTGACATTGACATTGACAATCGCATTCACATTGACATTCACATTCACATTGACATTCACATTCGCATTGACATTGACATTCACATTCACATTCACATTCACATTCACATTCACATTCACATTCACATTCACATTCACATTCACATTCACATTCACATTCACATTCACATTCACATTGACATTGACATTGACATTGACATTGACATTGACATTGACATTGACATTGACATTCACACTGTAATTGACATTGTAATTGACATTGTAATTGTAATTGACGTTGACGTTGACGTTGACGTTGGCGTTGGCGTTGGCGTTGACGTTGACGTTGACGTTGACGTTGACGTTGACGTTGACGTTGACGTTGACGTTGACGTTGACGTTGACGTTGACGTTGACATTGACATTGACATTGTAATTGTAATTGACGTTGACGTTGACGTTGACGTTGACGTTGACGTTGACGTTGACGTTGACGTTGACGTTGACGTTGACGTTGACGTTGACGTTGACATTGACATTGACATTGACATTGACATTGACATTGACATTGACATTGACATTGACATTGACATTGACATTGACATTGACATTGTAATTGACGTTGACATTGACGTTGACGTTGACGTTGACGTTGACGTTGACGTTGACGTTGACGTTGACGTTGACGTTGACGTTGACGTTGACGTTGACATTGACATTGACATTGACATTGACATTGACATTGACATTGACATTGACGTTGACGTTGACGTTGACGTTGACGTTGACGTTGACATTGACATTGAGATTGACATTGACATTGACATTGACATTGACATTGACATTGACATTGACATTGACATTGACATTGACATTGACATTGACATTGACATTGACATTGACATTGACATTGACATTGACATTGACATTGACATTGACATTGACATTGACATTGACATTGACATTGACATTGACATTGACATTGACATTGACATTGACATTGACATTGACATTGACATTGACATTGACATTGACATTGACATTGACATTGACATTGACATTGACATTGACATTGACATTGACATTGACATTGACATTGACATTGACATTGACATTGACATTGACATTGACATTGACATTGACATTGACATTGACATTGACATTGACATTGACATTGACATTGACATTGACATTGACATTGACATTGACATTGACATTGACATTGACATTGACATTGACATTGACATTGACATTGACACTGACACTGACACTAACATTGACACTGACACTGACACTGACACTGACATTGACATTGACATTGACATTTACATTGACTTTGACATAGACATTGACATTGACATTGACATTGACATTGACATTGACATTGACATTGACATTGACATTGACATTGACATTGACATTGACATTGACACTGACACTGACACTGACACTGACATTGACATTGACATTGACATTGACACTGACATTGACATTGACATTGACATTGACATAGACATTGACATTGACATTGACATTGACATTGACATTGACATTGACATTGACATTGACATTGACATTGACATTGACATTGACATTGACATTGACATTGACATTGACATTGACATTGACATTGACATTGACATTGACATTGACATTGACATTGACATTGACATTGACATTGACATTGACATTGACATTGACATTGACATTGACAATCGCATTGACATTGACATTGACATTGACAATCGCATTCACATTGACATTCACATTCACATTGACATTCACATTCGCATTGACATTGACATTCACATTCACATTCACATTCACATTCACATTCACATTCACATTCACATTCACATTCACATTCACATTCACATTCACATTCACATTCACATTGACATTGACATTGACATTGACATTGACATTGACATTGACATTCACACTGTAATTGACATTGTAATTGACATTGTAATTGTAATTGACGTTGACGTTGACGTTGACGTTGGCGTTGGCGTTGGCGTTGGCGTTGACGTTGACGTTGACGTTGACGTTGACGTTGACGTTGACGTTGACGTTGACGTTGACGTTGACGTTGACGTTGACGTTGACGTTGACGTTGACGTTGACATTGACATTGACATTGTAATTGTAATTGACGTTGACGTTGACGTTGACGTTGACGTTGACGTTGACGTTGACGTTGACGTTGACGTTGACGTTGACGTTGACATTGACATTGACATTGACATTGACATTGACATTGACATTGACATTGACATTGACATTGACATTGACATTGTAATTGACGTTGACATTGACGTTGACGTTGACGTTGACGTTGACGTTGACGTTGACGTTGACGTTGACGTTGACGTTGACGTTGACGTTGACGTTGACGTTGACGTTGACATTGACATTGACATTGACATTGACATTGACATTGACATTGACATTGACGTTGACGTT
>CAXARU010000031.1:150000-167500 GCA_963971365.1 Lasioglossum villosulum | reverse complement strand
CATTGACATTGACATTGACATTGACATTGACATTGACATTGACATTGACATTGACATTGACACTGACACTGACACTAACATTGACACTGACACTGACACTGACACTGACATTGACATTGACATTTACATTGACTTTGACATAGACATTGACATTGACATTGACATTGACATTGACATTGACATTGACATTGACATTGACATTGACATTGACATTGACATTGACATTGACATTGACATTGACATTGACACTGACACTGACACTGACACTGACACTGACATTGACATTGACATTGACATTGACACTGACATTGACATTGACATTGACATTGACTAAGACATTGACATTGACATTGACATTGACATTGACATTGACATTGACATTGACATTGACATTGACATTGACATTGACATTGACATTGACATTGTCACTGACACTGACACTGACATTGACATTGACATTGACATTGACATTGACATTGACATTGACATTGACATTGACATTGACAATCGCATTGACATTGACATTGACATTGACAATCGCATTCACATTGACATTCACATTCACATTGACATTCACATTCGCATTGACATTGACATTCACATTCACATTCACATTCACATTCACATTCACATTCACATTCACATTCACATTCACATTCACATTCACATTCACATTCACATTGACATTGACATTGACATTGACATTGACATTGACATTGACATTGACATTGACATTCACACTGTAATTGACATTGTAATTGACATTGTAATTGTAATTGACGTTGACGTTGACGTTGACGTTGGCGTTGGCGTTGGCGTTGGCGTTGACGTTGACGTTGACGTTGACGTTGACGTTGACGTTGACGTCGACGTTGACGTTGACGTTGACGTTGACGTTGACGTTGACGTTGACATTGACATTGACATTGTAATTGTAATTGACGTTGACGTTGACGTTGACGTTGACGTTGACGTTGACGTTGACGTTGACGTTGACGTTGACGTTGACGTTGACGTTGACGTTGACGTTGACGTTGACGTTGACGTTGACATTGACATTGACATTGACATTGACATTGACACTGACACTGACACTGACACTAACATTGACACTGACACTGACACTGACATTGACATTGACATTGACATTTACATTGACTTTGACATAGACATTGACATTGACATTGACATTGCCATTGACATTGACATTGACATTGACATTGACATTGACATTGACATTGACATTGACATTGACATTGACATTGACATTGACATTGACATTGACATTGACATTGACATTGACATTGACATTGACATTGACATTGACATTGACATTGACATTTACATTGACATTGACATTGACATTGACATTGACATTGACATTGACATTGACATTGACATTGACATTGACATTGACATTGACATTGACATTGACATTGACACTGACACTGATACTGACACTGACACTGACACTGACATTGACATTGACATTGACATTGACACTGACATTGACATTGACATTTACAGTGACATTGACATTGACATAGACATTAACATTGACATTGACATTGACATTGACATTGACATTGACATTGACATTGACATTGACATTGACATTGACATTGACATTGACATTGACATTGACATTGACATTGACATTGACATTGACATTGACATTGACATTGACATTGACATTGACATTGACATTGACATTGACATTGACATTGACATTGACATTGACATTGACATTGACACTGACATTGACATTGACATTGACATTGACATTGACATTGACATTGACATTGACATTGACATTGACATTGACATTGACATTGACATTGACATTGACATTGACATTGACATTGACATTGACATTGACATTGACATTGACATTGACATTGACATTGTAATTGACATTGTAATTGACATTGTAATTGTAATTGACGTTGACGTTGACGTTGACGTTGACGTTGACGTTGACGTTGACGTTGACGTTGACGTTGACGTTGACGTTGACGTTGACGTTGACGTTGACGTTGACGTTGACGTTGACGTTGACGTTGACGTTGACGTTGACGTTGACGTTGACATTGACGTTGACATTGACGTTGACATTGACGTTGACATTGACACTGACACTGACACTGACACTAACATTGACACTGACACTGACACTGACATTGACATTGACATTGACATTTACATTTACATTGACATAGACATTGACATTGACATTGACATTGACATTGACATTGACATTGACATTGACATTGACATTGACATTGACATTGACATTGACATTGACATTGACATTGACATTGACATTGACATTGACATTGACATTGACATTGACATTGACATTGACATTGACATTGACATTGACATTGACATTGACATTGACATTGACATTGACATTGACATTGACATTGACATTGACACTGACACTGACATTGACATTGACATTGACATTTACATTGACATTGACATAGACATTGACATTGACATTGACATTGACATTGACATTGACATTGACATTGACATTGACATTGACATTGACATTGACATTGACATTGACATTGACATTGACATTGACATTGACATTGACATTGACATTGTAATTGACATTGTAATTGTAATTGACGTTGACGTTGACGTTGATGTTGACGTTGACGTTGACGTTGACGTTGACGTTGACGTTGACGTTGACGTTGACGTTGACATTGACATTGACATTGACATTGACATTGACATTGACACTGACACTGACACTGACACTAACATTGACACTGACACTGAGACTGACATTGACATTGACATTGACATTGACATTGACATTGACATTGACATTGACATTGACATTGACATTGACATTGACATTGACATTGACATTGACATTGACATTGACATTGACATTGACATTGACATTGACATTGACATTGACATTGACATTGACATTGACATTGACATTGACATTGACATTGACATTGACATTGACATTGACATTGACATTGACATTGACACTGACACTGACACTGATACTGACACTGACACTGACACTGACATCGACATTGACATTGACATTGACATTGACATTGACACTGACATTGACATTGACATTTACAGTGACATTGACATTGACATAGACATTAACATTGACATTGACATTGACATTGACATTGACATTGACATTGACATTGACATTGACATTGACATTGACATTGACATTGACATTGACATTGACATTGACATTGACATTGACATTGACATTGACATTGACATTGACATTGACATTGACATTGACATTGACATTGACATTGACATTGACATTGACATTGACATTGACATTGACATTGACATTGACATTGACATTGACATTGACATTGACATTGACATTGACATTGACATTGACATTGACATTGACACTGACATTGACATTGACATTGACATTGACATAGACATTGACATTGACATTGACACTGACACTGACACTGACACTAACATTGACACTGACACTGACACTGACATTGACATTGACATTGACATTTACATTGACATTGACATTGACATTGACATTGACATTGACATTGACATTGACATTGACATTGACATTGACATTGACATTGACATTGACATTGACATTGACATTGACACTGACACTGATACTGACACTGACACTGACACTGACATTGACATTGACATTGACATTGACACTGACATTGACATTGACATTTACAGTGACATTGACATTGACATAGACATTAACATTGACATTGACATTGACATTGACATTGACATTGACATTGACATTGACATTGACATTGACATTGACATTGACATTGACATTGACATTGACATTGACATTGACATTGACATTGACATTGACATTGACATTGACATTGACATTGACATTGACATTGACATTGACATTGACATTGACATTGACATTGACATTGACACTGACATTGACATTGACATTGACATTGACATTGACATAGACATTGACATTGACATTGACACTGACACTGACACTGACACTAACATTGACACTGACACTGACACTGACACTGACATTGACATTGACATTGACATTTACATTGACATTGACATTGACATTGACATTGACATTGACATTGACATTGACATTGACATTGACATTGACATTGACATTGACATTGACATTGACATTGACATTGACACTGACACTGACACTAACATTGACACTGACACTGACACTGACACTGACATTGACATTGACATTGACATTTACATTGACTTTGACATAGACATTGACATTGACATTGACATTGACATTGACATTGACATTGACATTGACATTGACATTGACATTGACATTGACATTGACATTGACATTGACACTGACACTGACACTGACACTGACATTGACATTGACATTGACATTGACACTGACATTGACATTGACATTGACATTGACATTGACATAGACATTGACATTGACATTGACATTGACATTGACATTGACATTGACATTGACATTGACATTGACATTGACATTGACATTGACATTGACATTGACATTGACATTGACATTGACATTGACATTGACATTGACATTGACATTGACATTGACATTGTCACTGACACTGACACTGACATTGACATTGACATTGACATTGACATTGACATTGACATTGACATTGACAATCGCATTGACATTGACATTGACATTGACAATCGCATTCACATTGACATTCACATTCACATTGACATTCACATTCGCATTGACATTGACATTCACATTCACATTCACATTCACATTCACATTCACATTCACATTCACATTCACATTCACATTCACATTCACATTCACATTCACATTCACATTCACATTCACATTCACATTCACATTGACATTGACATTGACATTGACATTGACATTGACATTGACATTGACATTCACACTGTAATTGACATTGTAATTGACATTGTAATTGTAATTGACGTTGACGTTGACGTTGACGTTGGCGTTGGTGTTGGCGTTGACGTTGACGTTGACGTTGACGTTGACGTTGACGTTGACGTTGACGTTGACGTTGACGTTGACGTTGACGTTGACGTTGACCTTGACTTTGACGTTGACGTTGACATTGACATTGACATTGTAATTGTAATTGACGTTGACGTTGACGTTGACGTTGACGTTGACGTTGACGTTGACGTTGACGTTGACGTTGACGTTGACGTTGACGTTGACGTTGACGTTGACGTTGACGTTGACGTTGACGTTGACGTTGACGTTGACATTGACATTGACATTGACACTGACACTGACACTGACACTAACATTGACACTGACACTGACACTGACATTGACATTGACATTGACATTTACATTGACTTTGACATAGACATTGACATTGACATTGACATTGCCATTGACATTGACATTGACATTGACATTGACATTGACATTGACATTGACATTGACATTGACATTGACATTGACATTGACATTGACATTGACATTGACATTGACATTGACATTGACATTGACATTGACATTGACATTGACATTGACATTGACATTGACATTGACATTGACATTGTAATTGACATTGTAATTGTAATTGACGTTGACGTTGACGTTGACGTTGATGTTGACGTTGACGTTGACGTTGACGTTGACGTTGACGTTGACGTTGACGTTGACGTTGACGTTGACGTTGACGTTGACGTTGACGTTGACGTTGACGTTGACGTTGACGTTGACGTTGACGTTGACGTTGACGTTGACGTTGACGTTGACGTTGACGTTGACGTTGACGTTGACGTTGACGTTGACATTGACGTTGACATTGACATTGACGTTGACACTGACACTGACACTGACACTAACATTGACACTGACACTGACACTGACATTGACATTGACATTGACATTTACATTGACATTGACATAGACATTGACATTGACATTGACATTGACATTGACATTGACATTGACATTGACATTGACATTGACATTGACATTGACATTGACATTGACATTGACATTGACATTGACATTGACATTGACATTGACATTGACATTGACATTGACATTGACATTGACATTGACATTGACATTGACATTGACATTGACATTGACATTGACATTGACATTGACATTGACATTGACATTGACATTGACATTGACATTGACATTGACATTGACATTGACATTGACATTGACATTGACATTGACATTGACATTGACATTGACATTGACATTGACATTGACATTGACATTGACATTGACATTGACATTGACATTGACATTGACATTGACATTGACATTGACATTGACATTGACATTGACATTGACATTGACATTGACATTGACATTGACATTGACATTGACATTGACATTGACATTGACATTGACATTGCCATTGACATTGACATTGACATTGACATTGACATTGACATTGACATTGACATTGACATTGACATTGACATTGACATTGACATTGACATTGACATTGACATTGACATTGACATTGACATTGACACTGACACTGACACTAACATTGACACTGACACTGACACTGACACTGACATTGACATTGACATTGACATTGACATTTACATTGACTTTGACATAGACATTGACATTGACATTGACATTGACATTGACATTGACATTGACATTGACATTGACATTGACATTGACATTGACATTGACATTGACACTGACACTGACACTGACACTGACATTGACATTGACATTGACATTGACACTGACATTGACATTGACATTGACATTGACATAGACATTGACATTGACATTGACATTGACATTGACATTGACATTGACATTGACATTGACATTGACATTGACATTGTAATTGACATTGTAATTGTAATTGACGTTGACGTTGACGTTGATGTTGACGTTGACGTTGACGTTGACGTTGACGTTGACGTTGACGTTGACGTTGACGTTGACATTGACATTGACATTGACATTGACATTGACATTGACACTGACACTGACACTGACACTAACATTGACACTGACACTGAGACTGACATTGACATTGACATTGACATTGACATTGACATTGACATTGACATTGACATTGACATTGACATTGACATTGACATTGACATTGACATTGACATTGACATTGACATTGACATTGACATTGACATTGACATTGACATTGACATTGACATTGACATTGACATTGACATTGACATTGACATTGACATTGACATTGACATTGACATTGACATTGACACTGACACTGATACTGACACTGACACTGACACTGACATCGACATTGACATTGACATTGACACTGACATTGACATTGACATTTACAGTGACATTGACATTGACATAGACATTAACATTGACATTGACATTGACATTGACATTGACATTGACATTGACATTGACATTGACATTGACATTGACATTGACATTGACATTGACATTGACATTGACATTGACATTGACATTGACATTGACATTGACATTGACATTGACATTGACATTGACATTGACATTGACATTGACATTGACATTGACATTGACATTGACATTGACATTGACATTGACATTGACATTGACATTGACATTGACATTGACATTGACACTGACATTGACATTGACATTGACATTGACATAGACATTGACATTGACATTGACACTGACACTGACACTGACACTAACATTGACACTGACACTGACACTGACATTGACATTGACATTGACATTGACATTGACATTGACATTGACATTGACATTGACATTGACATTGACATTGACATTGACATTGACATTGACATTGACATTGACATTGACATTGACATTGACACTGACACTGATACTGACACTGACACTGACACTGACATTGACATTGACATTGACATTGACACTGACATTGACATTGACATTTACAGTGACATTGACATTGACATAGACATTAACATTGACATTGACATTGACATTGACATTGACATTGACATTGACATTGACATTGACATTGACATTGACATTGACATTGACATTGACATTGACATTGACATTGACATTGACATTGACATTGACATTGACATTGACATTGACATTGACATTGACATTGACATTGACATTGACATTGACATTGACATTGACATTGACATTGACACTGACATTGACATTGACATTGACATTGACATAGACATTGACATTGACATTGACATTGACACTGACACTGACACTGACACTAACATTGACACTGACACTGACACTGACACTGACATTGACATTGACATTGGCATTTACATTGACATTGACATTGACATTGACATTGACATTGACATTGACATTGACATTGACATTGACATTGACATTGACATTGACATTGACATTGACATTGACATTGACACTGACACTGACACTAACATTGACACTGACACTGACACTGACACTGACATTGACATTGACATTGACATTTACATTGACTTTGACATAGACATTGACATTGACATTGACATTGACATTGACATTGACATTGACATTGACATTGACATTGACATTGACATTGACATTGACATTGACACTGACACTGACACTGACACTGACATTGACATTGACATTGACATTGACACTGACATTGACATTGACATTGACATAGACATTGACATTGACATTGACATTGACATTGACATTGACATTGACATTGACATTGACATTGACATTGACATTGACATTGACATTGACATTGACATTGACATTGACATTGACATTGACATTGACATTGACATTGTCACTGACACTGACACTGACATTGACATTGACATTGACATTGACATTGACATTGACATTGACATTGACAATCGCATTGACATTGACATTGACATTGACAATCGCATTCACATTGACATTCACATTCACATTGACATTCACATTCGCATTGACATTGACATTCACATTCACATTCACATTCACATTCACATTCACATTCACATTCACATTCACATTCACATTCACATTCACATTCACATTCACATTCACATTGACATTGACATTCACATTGACATTGACATTGACATTGACATTGACATTCACACTGTAATTGACATTGTAATTGACATTGTAATTGTAATTGACGTTGACGTTGACGTTGACGTTGGCGTTGGTGTTGGCGTTGACGTTGACGTTGACGTTGACGTTGACGTTGACGTTGACGTTGACGTTGACGTTGACGTTGACGTTGACGTTGCCGTTGACGTTGACGTTGACGTTGACGTTGACGTTGACGTTGACGTTGACGTTGACGTTGACATTGACATTGACATTGACATTGACATTGACACTGACACTGACACTGACACTAACATTGACACTGACACTGACACTGACATTGACATTGACATTGACATTTACATTGACTTTGACATAGACATTGACATTGACATTGACATTGCCATTGACATTGACATTGACATTGACATTGACATTGACATTGACATTGACATTGACATTGACATTGACATTGACATTGACATTGACATTGACATTGACATTGACATTGACATTGACATTGACATTGACATTGACATTGACATTGACATTGACATTGTAATTGACATTGTAATTGTAATTGACGTTGACGTTGACGTTGACGTTGATGTTGACGTTGACGTTGACGTTGACGTTGACGTTGACGTTGACGTTGACGTTGACGTTGACGTTGACGTTGACGTTGACGTTGACGTTGACGTTGACGTTGACGTTGACGTTGACGTTGACGTTGACGGTGACGTTGACGTTGACGTTGACGTTGACGTTGACGTTGACGTTGACGTTGACGTTGACATTGACGTTGACATTGACATTGACGTTGACACTGACACTGACACTGACACTAACATTGACGCTGACACTGACACTGACATTGACATTGACATTGACATTTACATTGACATTGACATTGACATAGACATTGACATTGACATTGACATTGACATTGACATTGACATTGACATTGACATTGACATTGACATTGACATTGACATTGACATTGACATTGACATTGACATTGACATTGACATTGACATTGACATTGACATTGACATTGACATTGACATTGACATTGACATTGACATTGACATTGACATTGACATTGACATTGACATTGACATTGACATTGACATTGACATTGACATTGACATTGACATTGACATTGACATTGACATTGACATTGACATTGACATTGACATTGACATTGACATTGACATTGACATTGACATTGACATTGACATTGACATTGACATTGACATTGACATTGACATTGACATTGACATTGACATTGACATTGACATTGACATTGACATTGACATTGACATTGACATTGACATTGACATTGACATTGACATTGACATTGTCACTGACACTGACACTGACATTGACATTGACATTGACATTGACATTGACATTGACATTGACATTGACATTGACAATCGCATTGACATTGACATTGACATTGACAATCGCATTCACATTCACATTCACATTCACATTCACATTCACATTCACATTGACATTGACATTGACATTGACATTGACATTGACATTGACATTGACATTGACATTCACACTGTAATTGACATTGTAATTGACATTGTAATTGTAATTGACGTTGACGTTGACGTTGACGTTGGCGTTGGCGTTGGCGTTGGCGTTGACGTTGACGTTGACGTTGACGTTGACGTTGACGTTGACGTTGACGTTGACGTTGACGTTGACGTTGACGTTGACGTTGACGTTGACGTTGACATTGACATTGACATTGTAATTGTAATTGACGTTGACGTTGACGTTGACGTTGACGTTGACGTTGACGTTGACGTTGACGTTGACGTTGACGTTGACGTTGACGTTGACGTTGACGTTGACGTTGACGTTGACATTGACATTAACATTGACATTGACATTGACACTGACACTGACACTGACACTAACATTGACACTGACACTGACACTGACATTGACATTGACATTGACATTTACATTGACTTTGACATAGACATTGACATTGACATTGACATTGCCATTGACATTGACATTGACATTGACATTGACATTGACATTGACATTGACATTGACATTGACATTGACATTGACACTGACACTGACACTGACACTGACATTGACATTGACATTGACATTGACATTGACATTGACATTGACATTGACATTGACATAGACATTGACATTGACATTGACATTGACATTGACATTGACATTGACATTGACATTGACATTGACATTGACATTGACATTGACATTGACATTGACATTGACATTGACATTGTCACTGACACTGACACTGACATTGACATTGACATTGACATTGACATTGACATTGACATTGACATTGACATTGACAATCGCATTGACATTGACATTGACATTGACAATCGCATTCACATTCACATTCACATTCACATTCACATTCACATTCACATTGACATTGACATTGACATTGACATTGACATTGACATTGACATTGACATTGACATTCACACTGTAATTGACATTGTAATTGACATTGTAATTGTAATTGACGTTGACGTTGACGTTGACGTTGGCGTTGGCGTTGGCGTTGGCGTTGGCGTTGACGTTGACGTTGACGTTGACGTTGACGTTGACGTTGACGTTGACGTTGACGTTGACGTTGACGTTGACGTTGACGTTGACGTTGACATTGACATTGACATTGTAATTGTAATTGACGTTGACGTTGACGTTGACGTTGACGTTGACGTTGACGTTGACGTTGACGTTGACGTTGACGTTGACGTTGACGTTGACGTTGACGTTGACGTTGACGTTGACGTTGACGTTGACATTGACATTGACATTGACATTGACATTGACACTGACACTGACACTGACACTAACATTGACACTGACACTGACACTGACATTGACATTGACATTGACATTTACATTGACTTTGACATAGACATTGACATTGACATTGACATTGCCATTGACATTGACATTGACATTGACATTGACATTGACATTGACATTGACATTGACATTGACATTGACATTGACATTGACATTGACATTGACATTGACATTGACATTGACATTGACATTGACATTGACATTGACATTGACATTGACATTGACATTGACATTGACATTGACATTGACATTGACATTGACATTGACATTGACATTGACAATGACAATCGCATTGACATTGACATTGACATTGACAATCGCATTCACATTGACATTCACATTCACATTGACATTCACATTCGCATTCACATTCACATTCACATTCACATTCACATTCACATTCACATTCACATTCACATTGACATTGACATTGACATTGACATTGACATTGACATTGACATTCACACTGTAATTGACATTGTAATTGACATTGTAATTGACATTGTAATTGACATTGTAATTGTAATTGACGTTGACGTTGACGTTGGCGTTGCCGTTGACGTTGACGTTGACGTTGACGTTGACGTTGACGTTGACGTTGACGTTGACGTTGACGTTGACGTTGACGTTGACGTTGACGTTGACGTTGACGTTGACGTTGACGTTGACGTTGACGTTGACGTTGACGTTGACGTTGACGTTGACGTTGACGTTGACGTTGACGTTGACGTTGACGTTGACGTTGACGTTGACGTTGACGTTGACGTTGACATTGACGTTGACATTGACGTTGACATTGACACTGACACTAACACTGACACTAACATTGACACTGACACTGACACTGACATTGACATTGACATTGACATTTACATTGACATTGACATAGACATTGACATTGACATTGACATTGACATTGACATTGACATTGACATTGACATTGACATTGACATTGACATTGACATTGACATTGACATTGACATTGACATTGACATTGACATTGACATTGACATTGACATTGACATTGACATTGACATTGACATTGACATTGACATTGACGTTGACGTTGACATTGACATTGACATTGACATTGACATTGACATTGACATTGACATTGACATTGACATTGACATTGACATTGACATTGACATTGACATTGACATTGTAATTGACATTGTAATTGTAATTGACGTTGACGTTGACGTTGATGTTGACGTTGACGTTGACGTTGACGTTGACGTTGACGTTGACGTTGACGTTGACGTTGACGTTGACGTTGACGTTGACGTTGACGTTGACGTTGACGTTGACGTTGACGTTGACGTTGACGTTGACGTTGACGTTGACGTTGACGTTGACATTGACGTTGACATTGACATTGACGTTGACACTGACACTGACACTGACACTAACATTGACACTGACACTGACACTGACATTGACATTGACATTGACATTTACATTGACATTGACATAGACATAGACATTGACATTGACATTGACATTGACATTGACATTGACATTGACATTGACATTGACATTGACATTGACATTGACATTGACATTGACATTGACATTGACATTGACATTGACATTGACATTGACATTGACATTGACATTGACATTGACATTGACATTGACATTGACATTGACATTGACATTGACATTGACATTGACATTGACATTGACATTGACATTGACATTGACATTGACATTGACATTGACATTGACATTGACATTGACATTGACATTGTAATTGACATTGTAATTGACATTGTAATTGTAATTGACGTTGACGTTGACGTTGACGTTGACGTTCACGTTGACGTTGACGTTGACGTTGACGTTGACGTTGACGTTGACGTTGACGTTGACGTTGACGTTGACGTTGACGTTGACGTTGACGTTGACGTTGACGTTGACGTTGACGTTGACGTTGACGTTGACATTGACGTTGACATTGACGTTGACATTGACGTTGACAATGACACTGACACTGACACTGACACTAACATTGACACTGACACTGACACTGACACTGACATTGACATTGACATTGGCATTTACATTTACATTGACATAGACATTGACATTGACATTGACATTGACATTGACATTGACATTGACATTGACATTGACATTGACATTGACATTGACATTGACATTGACATTGACATTGACATTGACATTGACATTGACATTGACATTGACATTGACATTGACATTGACATTGACATTGACATTGACATTGACATTGACATTGACATTGACATTGACATTGACATTGACATTGACATTGACATTGACATTGACATTGACATTGACATTGACACTGACACTGACATTGACATTGACATTGACATTTACTTTGACATTGACATAGACATTGACATTGACATTGACATTGACATTGACATTGACATTGACATTGACATTGACATTGACATTGACATTGACATTGACATTGACATTGACATTGACATTGACATTGTAATTGACATTGTAATTGTAATTGACGTTGACGTTGACGTTGATGTTGACGTTGACGTTGACGTTGACGTTGACGTTGACGTTGACGTTGACGTTGACGTTGACATTGACATTGACATTGACATTGACATTGACATTGACACTGACACTGACACTGACACTAACATTGACACTGACACTGAGACTGACATTGACATTGACATTGACATTGACATTGACATTGACATTGACATTGACATTGACATTGACATTGACATTGACATTGACATTGACATTGACATTGACATTGACATTGACATTGACATTGACATTGACATTGACATTGACATTGACATTGACATTGACATTGACATTGACATTGACATTGACATTGACATTGACATTGACATTGACATTGACATTGACATTGACATTGACATTGACATTGACATTGACATTGACACTGACACTGATACTGACACTGACACTGACACTGACATTGACATTGACATTGACATTGACACTGACATTGACATTGACATTTACAGTGACATTGACATTGACATAGACATTAACATTGACATTGACATTGACATTGACATTGACATTGACATTGACATTGACATTGACATTGACATTGACATTGACATTGACATTGACATTGACATTGACATTGACATTGACATTGACATTGACATTGACATTGACATTGACATTGACATTGACATTGACATTGACATTGACATTGACATTGACATTGACATTGACATTGACATTGACATTGACATTGACATTGACACTGACATTGACATTGACATTGACATTGACATAGACATTGACATTGACATTGACACTGACACTGACACTGACATTGACATTGACATTGACATTGACATTGACATTGACATTGACATTGACATTGACATTGACATTGACATTGACATTGACATTGACATTGACACTGACATTGACATTGACATTGACATTGACATAGACATTGACATTGACATTGACACTGACACTGACACTGACACTAACATTGACACTGACACTGACACTGACATTGACATTGACATTGACATTTACATTGACATTGACATTGACATTGACATTGACATTGACATTGACATTGACATTGACATTGACATTGACATTGACATTGACATTGACATTGACATTGACATTGACACTGACACTGACACTAACATTGACACTGACACTGACACTGACACTGACATTGACATTGACATTGACATTTACATTGACTTTGACATAGACATTGACATTGACATTGACATTGACATTGACATTGACATTGACATTGACATTGACATTGACATTGACATTGACATTGACATTGACATTGACATTGACACTGACACTGACACTGACACTGACATTGACATTGACATTGACATTGACACTGACATTGACATTGACATTGACATTGACATTGACATAGACATTGACATTGACATTGACATTGACATTGACATTGACATTGACATTGACATTGACATTGACATTGACATTGACATTGACATTGACATTGACATTGACATTGACATTGACATTGACATTGTCACTGACACTGACACTGACATTGACATTGACATTGACATTGACATTGACATTGACATTGACATTGACAATCGCATTGACATTGACATTGACATTGACAATCGCATTCACATTGACATTCACATTCACATTGACATTCACATTCGCATTGACATTGACATTCACATTCACATTCACATTCACATTCACATTCACATTCACATTCACATTCACATTCACATTCACATTCACATTCACATTGACATTGACATTGACATTGACATTGACATTGACATTGACATTGACATTGACATTCACACTGTAATTGACATTGTAATTGACATTGTAATTGTAATTGACGTTGACGTTGACGTTGACGTTGGCGTTGGCGTTGGCGTTGACGTTGACGTTGACGTTGACGTTGACGTTGACGTTGACGTTGACGTTGACGTTGACGTT
The DNA here is from genome assembly GCA_963971365.1 of Lasioglossum villosulum. NCBI lineage: Eukaryota > Metazoa > Arthropoda > Insecta > Hymenoptera > Halictidae > Lasioglossum > Lasioglossum villosulum. The sequence goes on along the minus strand of CAXARU010000031.1, from coordinate 151,080 downwards.
GACGTTGACGTTGACCTTGACTTTGACGTTGACGTTGACATTGACATTGACATTGTAATTGTAATTGACGTTGACGTTGACGTTGACGTTGACGTTGACGTTGACGTTGACGTTGACGTTGACGTTGACGTTGACGTTGACGTTGACGTTGACGTTGACGTTGACGTTGACGTTGACGTTGACGTTGACGTTGACGTTGACGTTGACGTTGACATTGACATTGACATTGACATTGACACTGACACTGACACTGACACTAACATTGACACTGACACTGACACTGACATTGACATTGACATTGACATTTACATTGACTTTGACATAGACATTGACATTGACATTGACATTGCCATTGACATTGACATTGACATTGACATTGACATTGACATTGACATTGACATTGACATTGACATTGACATTGACATTGACATTGACATTGACATTGACATTGACATTGACATTGACATTGACATTGACATTGACATTGACATTGACATTGACATTGACATTGACAATCGCATTGACATTGACATTGACATTGACAATCGCATTCACATTGACATTCACATTCACATTCACATTGACATTCACATTCGCATTCACATTCACATTCACATTCACATTCACATTCACATTCACATTCACATTCACATTCACATTCACATTGACATTGACATTGACATTGACATTGACATTGACATTGACATTGACATTGACATTCACACTGTAATTGACATTGTAATTGACATTGACATTGACATTGACATTGTAATTGACATTGTAATTGTAATTGACGTTGACGTTGACGTTGACATTGACGTTGACATTGACATTGACGTTGACACTGACACTGACACTGACACTAACATTGACACTGACACTGACACTGACATTGACATTGACATTGACATTGACATTTACATTGACATTGACATAGACATTGACATTGACATTGACATTGACATTGACATTGACATTGACATTGACATTGACATTGACATTGACATTGACATTGACATTGACATTGACATTGACATTGACATTGACATTGACATTGACATTGACATTGACATTGACATT
>CAXARU010000031.1:122500-132500 GCA_963971365.1 Lasioglossum villosulum | reverse complement strand
CTGACACTAACATTGACACTGACACTGACACTGACATTGACATTGACATTGACATTTACATTGACATTGACATAGACATTGACATTGACATTGACATTGACATTGACATTGACATTGACATTGACATTGACATTGACATTGACATTGACATTGACATTGACATTGACATTGACATTGACATTGACATTGACATTGACATTGACATTGACATTGACATTGACATTGACATTGACATTGACATTGACATTGACATTGACATTGACATTGACATTGACATTGACATTGACATTGACATTGACATTGACATTGACATTGACATTGACATTGACATTGACATTGACATTGACATTGACATTGACATTGACATTGACATTGTAATTGACATTGTAATTGTAATTGACGTTGACGTTGACGTTGATGTTGACGTTGACGTTGACGTTGACGTTGACGTTGACGTTGACGTTGACGTTGACGTTGACGTTGACGTTGACGTTGACGTTGACGTTGACGTTGACGTTGACGTTGACGTTGACGTTGACGTTGACGTTGACGTTGACGTTGACGTTGACGTTGACGTTGACGTTGACGTTGACGTTGACGTTGACGTTGACGTTGACGTTGACGTTGACGTTGACGTTGACGTTGACGTTGACGTTGACGTTGACATTGACGTTGACATTGACATTGACGTTGACACTGACACTGACACTGACACTAACATTGACACTGACACTGACACTGACATTGACATTGACATCGACATTTACATTGACATTGACATAGACATTGACATTGACATTGACATTGACATTGACATTGACATTGACATTGACATTGACATTGACATTGACATTGACATTGACATTGACATTGACATTGACATTGACATTGACATTGACATTGACATTGACATTGACATTGACATTGACATTGACATTGACATTGACATTGACATTGACATTGACATTGACATTGACATTGACATTGACATTGACATTGACATTGACATTGACATTGACATTGACATTGACATTGACATTGACATTGACATTGACATTGACATTGACATTGACATTGACATTGACATTGACATTGACATTGACATTGACATTGACATTGACATTGACATTGACATTGACATTGACATTGTAATGGACATTGTAATTGACATTGTAATTGTAATTGACGTTGACGTTGACGTTGACGTTGACGTTGACGTTGACGTTGACGTTGACGTTGACGTTGACGTTGACGTTGACGTTGACGTTGACGTTGACATTGACGTTGACATTGACGTTGACATTGACGTTGACATTGACACTGACACTGACACTGACACTAACATTGACACTGACACTGACACTGACATTGACATTGACATTGACATTTACATTTACATTGACATAGACATTGACACTGACATTGACATTGACATTGACATTGACATTGACATTGACATTGACATTGACATTGACATTGACATTGACATTGACATTGACATTGACATTGACATTGACATTGACATTGACATTGACATTGACATTGACATTGACATTGACATTGACATTGACATTGACATTGACATTGACATTGACATTGACATTGACATTGACATTGACATTGACATTGACATTGACATTGACACTGACACTGACACTGACATTGACATTGACATTGACATTGACATTGACATTGACATAGACATTGACATTGACATTGACATTGACATTGACATTGACATTGACATTGACATTGACATTGACATTGACATTGACATTGACATTGACATTGACATTGACATTGACATTGACATTGACATTGACATTGACATTGACATTGACATTGTAATTGTAATTGACGTTGACGTTGACGTTGATGTTGACGTTGACGTTGACGTTGACGTTGACGTTGACGTTGACGTTGACGTTGACGTTGACGTTGACGTTGACGTTGACGTTGACGTTGACGTTGACATTGACATTGACACTGACATTGACATTGACACTGACACTGACACTGACACTGACACTAACATTGACACTGACACTGAGACTGACATTGACATTGACATTGACATTGACATTGACATTGACATTGACATTGACCTTGACATTGACATTGACATTGACATTGACATTGACATTGACATTGACATTGACATTGACATTGACATTGACATTGACATTGACATTGACATTGACATTGACATTGACATTGACATTGACATTGACATTGACATTGACATTGACATTGACATTGACATTGACATTGACATTGACATTGACATTGACACTGACACTGATACTGACACTGACACTGACACTGACATTGACATTGACATTGACATTGACACTGACATTGACATTGACATTTACAGTGACATTGACATTGACATAGACATTAACATCGACATTGACATTGACATTGACATTGACATTGACATTGACATTGACATTGACATTGACATTGACATTGACATTGACATTGACATTGACATTGACATTGACATTGACATTGACATTGACATTGACATTGACATTGACATTGACATTGACATTGACATTGACATTGATATTGACACTGACACTGACACTGACACTGACACTGACACTGACATTGACATTGACATTGACATTGACACTGACATTGACATTGACATTTACAGTGACATTGACATTGACATAGACATTAACATTGACATTGACATTGACATTGACATTGACATTGACATTGACATTGACATTGACATTGACATTGACATTGACATTGACATTGACATTGACATTGACATTGACATTGACATTGACATTGACATTGACATTGACATTGACATTGACATTGACATTGACATTGACATTGACATTGACATTGACATTGACATTGACATTGACATTGACATTGACATTGACATTGACATTGACACTGACATTGACATTGACATTGACATTGACATAGACATTGACATTGACATTGACACTGACACTGACACTGACACTAACATTGACACTGACACTGACACTGACATTGACATTGACATTGACATTTACATTGACTTTGACATAGACATTGACATTGACATTGACATTGACATTGACATTGCCATTGACATTGACATTGACATTGACATTGACATTGACATTGACATTGACATTGACATTGACATTGACATTGACATTGACATTGACATTGACATTGACATTGACATTGACATTGACATTGACACTGACACTGACACTGACACTGACATTGACATTGACATTGACATTGACACTGATATTGACATTGACATTGACATTGACATAGACATTGACATTGACATTGACATTGACATTGACATTGACATTGACATTGACATTGACATTGACATTGAAATTGACATTGACATTGACATTGACATTGACATTGACATTGACATTGACATTGACATTGACATTGACATTGACATTGACATTGACATTGACATTGACATTGACATTGACATTGACATTGACATTGACATTGTAATTGACATTGTAATTGACATTGTAATTCACATTGTAATTGTAATTGACGTTGACGTTGACGTTGATGTTGACGTTGACGTTGACGTTGACGTTGACGTAGACGTTGACGTTGACGTTGACATTGACATTGACATTGACATTGACATTGACATTGACATTGACACTGACACTGACACTGACACTAACATTGACACTGACACTGAGACTGACATTGACATTGACATTGACATTTACATTGACATTGACATTGACATAGACATTGACATTGACATTGACATTGACATTGACATTGACATTGACATTGACATTGACATTGACATTGACATTGACATTGACATTGACATTGACATTGACATTGACATTGACATTGACATTGACATTGACATTGACATTGACATTGACATTGACATTGACATTGACATTGACATTGACATTGACATTGACATTGACATTGACATTGACATTGACACTGACACTGATACTGACACTGACACTGACATTGACATTGACATTGACATTGACATTGACATTGACACTGACATTGACATTGACATTTACATTGACATTGACATTGACATAGACATTAACATTGACATTGACATTGACATTGACATTGACATTGACATTGACATTGACATTGACATTGACATTGACATTGACATTGACATTGACATTGACATTGACATTGACATTGACATTGACATTGACATTGACATTGACATTGACATTGACATTGACATTGACATTGACATTGACATTGACATTGACATTGACATTGACATTGACATTGACATTGACATTGACATTGACATTGACATTGACATTGACATTGACATTGACATTGACATTGACATTGACATTGACATTGACATTGACATTGACATTGACACTGACACTGACATTCGCATTCGCATTCGCATTCGCATTCGCATTCGCATTCGCATTCGCATTCGCATTCGCATTCGCATTCGCATTCGCATTCGCATTCGCATTCCCATTCACATTCACATTCACATTGACATTGACATTCACACTGTAATTGACATTGTAATTGACATTGTAATTGACATTGTAATTGACATTGTAATTGACATTGTAATTGACATTGTAATTGACATTGTAATTGACATTGTAATTGTAATTGACATTGACGTTGACGTTGACGTTGACGTTGACGTTGACGTTGACGTTGACGTTGACGTTGACGTTGACGTTGACATTGACATTGTAATTGTAATTGACGTTGACGTTGACGTTGACGTTGACGTTGACGTTGACGTTGACGTTGACGTTGACGTTGACGTTGACGTTGACGTTGACGTTGACGTTGACGTTGACGTTGACGTTGACGTTGACGTTGACGTTGACGTTGACATTGACATTGACATTGACATTGACACTGACACTGACACTGACACTAACATTGACACTGACACTGACACTGACACTGACATTGACATTGACATTGACATTTACATTGACTTTGACATAGACATAGACATTGACATTGACATTGACATTGCCATTGACATTGACATTGACATTGACATTGACATTGACATTGACATTGACATTGACATTGACATTGACATTGACATTGACATTGACATTGACATTGACATTGACATTGACATTGACATTGACATTGACATTGACATTGACATTGACATTGACATTGACATTGACATTGACATTGACATTGACATTGACATTGACATTGACATTGACATTGACATTGACATTGACATTGACATTGACATTGACATTGACATTGACATTGACATTGACATTGACATTGACATTGACATTGACAATCGCATTGACATTGACATTGACATTGACATTGACATTGACAATCGCATTCACATTGACATTCACATTCACATTGACATTCACATTCGCATTCACATTCACATTCACATTCACATTCACATTCACATTCACATTCACATTCACATTCACATTCACATTCACATTCACATTCACATTCACATTCACATTGACATTGACATTGACATTGACATTGACATTCACACTGTAATTGACATTGTAATTGACATTTTAATTGACATTGTAATTGACATTGTAATTGTAATTGACGTTGACGTTGACGTTGGCGTTGCCGTTGACGTTGACGTTGACGTTGACGTTGACGTTGACGTTGACGTTGACGTTGACGTTGACGTTGACGTTGACGTTGACGTTGACGTTGACGTTGACGTTGACGTTGACGTTGACGTTGACGTTGACGTTGACGTTGACGTTGACGTTGACGTTGACGTTGACGTTGACGTTGACGTTGACGTTGACGTTGACGTTGACGTTGACGTTGACGTTGACGTTGACATTGACGTTGACATTGACGTTGACATTGACACTGACACTGACACTGACACTAACATTGACACTGACACTGACACTGACATTGACATTGACATTGACATTTACATTGACATTGACATAGACATTGACATTGACATTGACATTGACATTGACATTGACATTGACATTGACATTGACATTGACATTGACATTGACATTGACATTGACATTGACATTGACATTGACATTGACATTGACATTGACATTGACATTGACATTGACATTGACATTGACATTGACATTGACATTGACATTGACATTGACATTGACATTGACATTGACATTGACATTGACATTGACATTGACATTGACATTGACATTGACATTGACATTGACATTGACATTGACATTGACATTGACATTGACATTGACATTGACATTGACATTGACATTGTAATTGACATTGTAATTGACGTTGACGTTGACGTTGATGTTGACGTTGACGTTGACGTTGACGTTGACGTTGACGTTGACGTTGACGTTGACGTTGACGTTGACGTTGACGTTGACGTTGACGTTGACGTTGACGTTGACGTTGACGTTGACGTTGACGTTGACGTTGACGTTGACGTTGACATTGACGTTGACATTGACATTGACGTTGACACTGACACTGACACTGACACTAACATTGACACTGACACTGACACTGACATTGACATTGACATTTACATTGACGTTGACGTTGACGTTGATGTTGACGTTGACGTTGACGTTGACGTTGACGTTGACGTTGACGTTGATGTTGACGTTGACGTTGACGTTGACGTTGACGTTGACGTTGACGTTGACGTTGACGTTGACGTTGACATTGACATTGACATTGACATTGACATTGACATTGACACTGACACTGACACTGACACTAACATTGACACTGACACTGAGACTGACATTGACATTGACATTGACATTGACATTGACATTGACATTGACATTGCCATTGACATTGACATTGACATTGACATTGACATTGACATTGACATTGACATTGACATTGACATTGACATTGACATTGACATTGACATTGACATTGACATTGACATTGACATTGACATTGACATTGACATTGACATTGACATTGACATTGACATTGACATTGACATTGACATTGACATTGACATTGACATTGACATTGACATTGACATTGACATTGACATTGACATTGACATTGACATTGACATTGACATTGACATTGACATTGACATTGACATTGACATTGACATTGACAATCGCATTGACATTGACATTGACATTGACATTGACATTGACAATCGCATTCACATTGACATTCACATTCACATTGACATTCACATTCGCATTCACATTCACATTCACATTCACATTCACATTCACATTCACATTCACATTCACATTCACATTCACATTCACATTCACATTCACATTGACATTGACATTGACATTGACATTGACATTCACACTGTAATTGACATTGTAATTGACATTTTAATTGACATTGTAATTGACATTGTAATTGTAATTGACGTTGACGTTGACGTTGGCGTTGCCGTTGACGTTGACGTTGACGTTGACGTTGACGTTGACGTTGACGTTGACGTTGACGTTGACGTTGACGTTGACGTTGACGTTGACGTTGACGTTGACGTTGACGTTGACGTTGACGTTGACGTTGACGTTGACGTTGACGTTGACGTTGACGTTGACGTTGACGTTGACGTTGACGTTGACGTTGACGTTGACGTTGACGTTGACGTTGACATTGACGTTGACATTGACGTTGACATTGACACTGACACTGACACTGACACTAACATTGACACTGACACTGACACTGACATTGACATTGACATTGACATTTACATTGACATTGACATAGACATTGACATTGACATTGACATTGACATTGACATTGACATTGACATTGACATTGACATTGACATTGACATTGACATTGACATTGACATTGACATTGACATTGACATTGACATTGACATTGACATTGACATTGACATTGACATTGACATTGACATTGACATTGACATTGACATTGACATTGACATTGACATTGACATTGACATTGACATTGACATTGACATTGACATTGACATTGACATTGACATTGACATTGACATTGACATTGACATTGACATTGACATTGACATTGACATTGTAATTGACATTGTAATTGACGTTGACGTTGACGTTGATGTTGACGTTGACGTTGACGTTGACGTTGACGTTGACGTTGACGTTGACGTTGACGTTGACGTTGACGTTGACGTTGACGTTGACGTTGACGTTGACGTTGACGTTGACGTTGACGTTGACGTTGACGTTGACGTTGACGTTGACGTTGACGTTGACGATGACGTTGACGTTGACGTTGACGTTGACGTTGACGTTGACGTTGACGTTGACGTTGACGTTGACGTTGACGTTGACGTTGACGTTGACGTTGACGTTGACGTTGACGTTGACGTTGACGTTGACGTTGACGTTGACGTTGACGTTGACGTTGACGTTGACGTTGACGTTGACGTTGACGTTGACGTTGACGTTGACGTTGACGTTGACGTTGACGTTGACGTTGACGTTGACGTTGACGTTGACGTTGACGTTGACGTTGACGTTGACGTTGACGTTGACGTTGACGTTGACGTTGACGTTGACGTTGACGTTGACGTTGACGTTGACGTTGACGTTGACGTTGACGTTGACGTTGACGTTGACGTTGACGTTGACGTTGACGTTGACGTTGACGTTGACGTTGACGTTGACGTTGACGTTGACGTTGACGTTGACGTTGACGTTGACGTTGACGTTGACGTTGACGTTGACTTTGACTTTGACATTGACATTGACATTGACACTGACACTAACATTGACACTGACACTGACACTGACATTGACATTGACATTGACATTTACATTGACTTTGACATAGACATAGACATTGACATTGACATTGACATTGACATTGACATTGACATTGACATTGACATTGACATTGACATTGACATTGACATTGACATTGACATTGACATTGACATTGACATTGACATTGACATTGACATTGACATTGACATTGACATTGACATTGACATTGACATTGACATTGACATTGACATTGACATTGACATTGACATTGACATTGACATTGACATTGACATTGACATTGACATTGACATTGACATTGACATTGACATTGACATTGACATTGACAATCGCATTGACATTGACATTGACATTGACATTGACATTGACAATCGCATTCACATTGACATTCACATTCACATTGACATTCACATTCACATTGACATTCACATTCACATTCACATTCACATTCACATTCACATTCACATTCACATTCACATTCACATTGACATTGACATTGACATTGACATTGACATTCACACTGTAATTGACATTGTAATTGACATTGTAATTGACATTGTAATTGACATTGTAATTGTAATTGACGTTGACGTTGACGTTGGCGTTGCCGTTGACGTTGACGTTGACGTTGACGTTGACGTTGACGTTGACGTTGACGTTGACGTTGACGTTGACGTTGACGTTGACGTTGACGTTGACGTTGACGTTGACGTTGACGTTGACGTTGACGTTGACGTTGACGTTGACGTTGACGTTGACGTTGACGTTGACGTTGACGTTGACGTTGACGTTGACGTTGACGTTGACGTTGACGTTGACGTTGACGTTGACATTGACGTTGACATTGACGTTGACATTGACACTGACACTGACACTGACACTAACATTGACACTGACACTGACACTGACATTGACATTGACATTGACATTTACATTGACATTGACATAGACATTGACATTGACATTGACATTGACATTGACATTGACATTGACATTGACATTGACATTGACATTGACATTGACATTGACATTGACATTGACATTGACATTGACATTGACATTGACATTGACATTGACATTGACATTGACATTGACATTGACATTGACATTGACATTGACATTGACATTGACATTGACATTGACATTGACATTGACATTGACATTGACATTGACATTGACATTGACATTGACATTCACATTGACATTGTAATTGACATTGTAATTGTAATTGACGTTGA
>CAXARU010000031.1:105000-117500 GCA_963971365.1 Lasioglossum villosulum | reverse complement strand
TTGACATTGACATTGACATTGACATTGACATTGACATTGACATTGACATTGACATTGACATTGTTACGTATGCGGCAGCGACCGTTGCTAACCTTTGGCCCTTCTGGAGCTGCACATCGAAATAAAGAGTCTATTCAGAACAGGGCAATCATTCAGATTTGGGCACTCATTAGGATTTTGGGGCACTTAGAGACGATACATCAATCTGCATCGTTTCTGGGAACCCTGTTTTATCAATAGTCCCCACTCTTGTCTAGGCCGTTATTGGGGACTATATAAGGGCACTGAATCCCTTCATATTCGGGCTTTCATCTCAAGAGTTTTATACTGTACGCGTCGATTCACGTCGCGATTACTGTCGAGCAAGATCGGGTATTAGTTCTCTTTCGAGCAAAACTGTTAGATCTCTTCCGGTACGAATCCCAAAACGGGATTCTGTAGTAGATAGCCCCCGCATCCCTCGTTGCGTAAAACAGAGAGGTTACTCCGCGACACCGCGACAATTTACACTTTAAACATTTGTATTCCTTTCGATTCAAGATTATATTATCGTGTGTTAAACTTAAACCTAGAGTCAAGTTTAATTATTACCTTTCCTATTCGATCTCCAGTCGTTAGCATCCTACGACGATACACCTTTGCCGCTCAAGGTGTATCTAACAATTTCAAATAAGTTACGAGTCGGCGGAACCACGACCTTATCTTTTCCGACAGTGGCACATACGGATATCCCGGTGGTGAAAGATACACTGGCTAGTCCGGAGTAATTCCACTGAACCCAAAATTCCACACATACGGATATCCCGGTGGTGAAAGATACACTGGCTAGTCCGGAGTGTACCCTTTAAAAGGAGACCCAGGTGGTGAAAGATACACCTGCAAGTCCTTCCTGTGTTCCACACATACGGATATCCCGGTGGTGAAAGATACACTGGCTAGTCCGGAGTGTACAATTCCTACCTATATCAAAGCCTCTAAAATATTACCACAAACTATCCTCGGTTTCCGCACGCTGCCGAACCTCGGCTCGTAACAAACTGGTGACAGCGGTGGGATGCTAGCATAATCCTGGTCATTCGAATTGGGAAGTGAATTGCCCGCGATTCAAAACAACCGACGAGGCGCCTGAGGGACCGTCATCATTTAGTCGGAGAATCGCGAAGAAATTAGGGGTTAAATCTCTTATGCGCAGCGCGCTTTGATTACCCATGTTAAATTTTTCTTCAGAGAAGATTTTCACGATAGAGCATCAGTACTCAACGCAATATAGAAATTGCTCTGTTCTCATTCGTTAATATTGCATCTAGATGCAATTGATAATTAGAATTTCAAGATTCTAAGGAAGTTCACGGTTTCAAATTTTAGTCCGAGCTAGGGATTAATTATGGCAGACGAAATAGCCAACCTAACTGCCTCCATGGCTAAATCCATGATTCTAATAAATGATCAGACTAGCGTTCAATACGCAGCTGATTCAGTACCCTTATTTGATGGGGAAAACCCGAAACTCTCTGTTTTCGCGCAACGGGTCGAAGACGGGTTAACGTTGACACCGCCTGGTATGGAAGATAGATACCTCGCGATAGTGCTAACGAAGCTTACCGGGCCCGCGAGAATCAGTGTTCGGGGTAAGACGTTCGCTAACGTAGCGGATCTCTTAAAACATTTGAAAAAACGATACGCTCCGGGTCGGAATCTAGGGTATTTCCGGGGTGAAATTGCTCGCTTAAGAATTCGCGGCGACGAATCGCTTAGAAAATACATCGATCGTGTTAGTCATCTCGCGGACTGCACTCGTACGGCGATATATGATCGATACGGAAATAACGCGCAACAAATTTCCACCGAGATGGAAAGTGACTTGTTGGAAAACTTCCTCGAGGGATTGCCGGACCAAATCGGATGGAGGCTCGCTAATCTGAGGGAGAAACAGGAAAGTCTTGAAGACGCGTTCGAAGCTGTATTGCAAATAGAGCGTCGGCTCAGGAATCGCTGCGAAATTAGGGAGGCCCGATCATCGAGATGGGCCGAAGGAGAAGAATTTTTAGACGAACGACAAAGCCGTGAATGGGACCATGGTCAACGACCTCGGTATCCCCAATCACCATCTCCTTGGCGTTATCGGGACTATTACTCCGGAGATAAGGAGACATCCGAGTCAAAAACGGGGTACGAAGAAGGTCCAAGGCACGCGACAGCTATGCTTCTGCATAGGATTGACTCGCACTCCCCTAGCCGTTCCTATGAATCGGCAGAGGAGGAATGCCATAACACCCACAAAAACGACGAGGGACTACATACCTACTGTTGGAACTGTGGTGTCAAAGGTCATGGTGGGAAGAGATGCTGGGAAAAGGGTAAGCCGCCAAATAAACTCAGATCTCGAAATTCTCCTGCCAGATGTACAGAGGATTCAGATTTCCATCGCGCTCATCGTACGAACGATTCGATAAGCGTATCAAAGGAATATCGCCAAGAAAAAATTAGTTTCGGGGAAGGAAAGAAACTACTCAAGGAGGCTCCGACGCCCAGAATCAGGGTCAAAGTTCCTGAATTGAAAATCGGAGAGGGGGAATTCCTCGTAGACGTAGGAGCGTCTGTTAACCTCGTGGACCTGGAATTTTTGGGAGATAAGGCTGACATTATCTCCCGTGAAGAAATTGATATACAGGGCCTTGCATTATCTTCCATTCGAACAATGGGCACCACCAAACTACATATCAATGGGATTCCAGCTCTATTTTACGTCGTTAAGAATTGTAAGATACCAACAGATGGCATTCTGGGAAGCGCTTTCTTATTACAAGAAAACGCGGAAATCTCTTTCGAACGTAAAGCGCTAATAATTCGCGCTCAGCCGTTTAAATCTATACCATTCATCAACTTTTCGGATACGGAGGATGGACGCAGAGATTCGTGGACAAGATACCAAAGTCCTAGAAGAATACCACAGCAAATAGCTAATACAGATTACCCACCGCATCAAGAAATACCGAAAACGGTCTATACCATCAGGACTACAGTACGTAATCGCAATGGGACCCGTCAAGTATTGTCACAGAGAGTACGGCCGGATTCCAAAAAACAACAAGCCGTAAAAAATTTTTCAGAACCGGGAAATCAGAAGGAGTTACAACAATTTTTGGCACTAACGGAGTGTTACAGACGTTTCGTACCTAATTATTCGCTTAAGGCAATGCCTTTAACGCAGCTTTTGGGAAAAGGAATAATATTCAAATGGACAGAAGAACAGCGGCACAGTTTCGAACAATTACAAGACGAAATCTGCAGAGCCCCAACCCTCCAATACCCGGATTTTAAACGCAGTTTCATCATTACACCCAGTGCTTCTGATTTTGCAGTAGGAGCAGTACTGAGCCAAGGTGAAATAGGCAAGGACTTACCAATTGCTCACGCATCCCGTTGTTTAAATCGGAATGAAAGGAACTACTCGACCACAGAAAAGGAATGTCTCGCAATAATATATGCGATTCAACATTTCAGATCATACATACACGACCGAAAATTCGTCTTAGTTACGAATCGTCAATCCTTGCTTTGGCTACACTCCGTTAAAAATCCCATTCCACGTCTGTTAAAATGGAAATTGAAGCTTTTAGAATGCAAATACGACGTGCTACACAAATCCGAAAAATCTCACAAGAGTGCCGCCGTAATACCAAGAAATATGCCATTATCTCGTCCAGTTATCACATCGGAAGGGAAGACAGATGCGTCAACTAATACGATAGGACAACGCATCACAATATTACGCAGGAATCATACAGAACAACACAAAGATTCGGATTCCCGTCAGACTCTGGTTCAACAACAGCGAAGAAGTAAACCCTCGACCGAGAAGTTATCAATGCCCAGGCTGAGGAGAGATATGCAACAACCTTGTACATCATGGGGATGCAAAAATCCAGATTGGGGAGGATCTTCATGCTTAAGAACTGTCCCTGTTGAGGAAGTCAACGGGAAGATCTCTGGATGGCAAAACCCAGAACAAGGAAATGGCAGAGCATCCTGGGTGCGAGCCATGCAGAACAAACGCACCTTGGCGTAATTTGGGTGCTCTGGGAGAGAAGGAGAGGACGAAGCAGTGACGACGAGGGCGGCCAAGGACAACACTCACCATCACCATTAATTTAAGTACCCCACACTACACTTTACACTACGTACACATCGCAATAGGCTATCTCCTTGCACACTTTTGATTTCTTTCCTTAAATTACGGTCCATACGTTTCGATGCGCATTGCTCCAGCAGGGTAAAAGCATCGCACATTGTGCGATGTTTCATCTAAGGGGGGAGGTGTTACGTATGCGGCAGCGACCGTTGCTAACCTTTGGCCCTTCTGGAGCTGCACATCGAAATAAAGAGTCTATTCAGAACAGGGCAATCATTCAGATTAGGGCACTCATTAGGATTTTGGGGCACTTAGAGACGATACATCAATCTGCATCGTTTCTGGGAACCCTGTTTTATCAATAGTCCCCACTCTTGTCTAGGCCGTTATTGGGGACTATATAAGGGCACTGAATCCCTTCATATTCGGGCTTTCATCTCAAGAGTTTTATACTGTACGCGTCGATTCACGTCGCGATTACTGTCGAGCAAGATCGGGTATTAGTTCTCTTTCGAGCAAAACTGTTAGATCTCTTCCGGTACGAATCCCAAAACGGGATTCTGTAGTAGATAGCCCCCGCATCCCTCGTTGCGTAAAACAGAGAGGTTAGTCCGCGACACCGCGACAATTTACACTTTAAACATTTGTATTCCTTTCGATTCAAGATTATATTATCGTGTGTTAAACTTAAACCTAGAGTCAAGTTTAATTATTACCTTTCCTATTCGATCTCCAGTCGTTAGCATCCTACGACGATACACCTTTGCCGCTCAAGGTGTATCTAACAATTTCAAATAAGTTACGAGTCGGCGGAACCACGACCTTATCTTTTCCGACAGTGGCACATACGGATATCCCGGTGGTGAAAGATACACTGGCTAGTCCGGAGTAATTCCACTGAACCCAAAATTCCACACATACGGATATCCCGGTGGTGAAAGATACACTGGCTAGTCCGGAGTGTACCCTTTAAAAGGAGACCCAGGTGGTGAAAGATACACCTGCAAGTCCTTCCTGTGTTCCACACATACGGATATCCCGGTGGTGAAAGATACACTGGCTAGTCCGGAGTGTACAATTCCTACCTATATCAAAGCCTCTAAAATATTACCACAAACTATCCTCGGTTTCCGCACGCTGCCGAACCTCGGCTCGTAACAACATTGACATTGACATTGACATTGACATTGACATTGACATTGACATTGACATTGACATTGACATTGACATTGACATTGACATTGACATTGACATTGACATTGACATTGACATTGACATTGACATTGACATTGACATTGACATTGACATTGACATTGACATTGACATTGACATTGACATTGACATTGACATTGACATTGACATTGACATTGACATTGACATTGACATTGACATTGACATTGACATTGACATTGACATTGACATTGACATTGACATTGACATTGACATTGACATTGACATTGACATTGACATTGACATTGACATTGACATTGACACTGACACTGACATTCGCATTCGCATTCGCATTCGCATTCGCATTCGCATTCGCATTCGCATTCGCATTCGCATTCGCATTCGCATTCGCATTCGCATTCACATTCCCATTCACATTCACATTCACATTCCCATTCACATTCACATTCACATTCACATTCACATTCACATTCACATTCACATTCACATTCACATTCACATTCACATTCACATTCACATTCACATTCACATTCACATTCACATTCACATTCACATTCGCATTCGCATTCCCATTCACATTCACATTCACATTGACATTGACATTCACACTGTAATTGACATTGTAATTGACATTGTAATTGACATTGTAATTGACATTGTAATTGACATTGTAATTGACATTGTAATTGTAATTGACATTGACGTTGACGTTGACGTTGACGTTGACGTTGACGTTGACGTTGACGTTGACGTTGACGTTGACGTTGACATTGACATTGACATTGACATTGACATTGACATTGACAGTGACATTGACATTGACATTGACATTGACATTGACATTGACATTGACATTGACATTGACATTGACATTGACATTGACATTGACATTGACATTGACATTGACATTGACATTGACATTGACATTGACATTGACATTGACATTGACATTGACATTGACATTGACATTGACATTGACATTGACATTGACATTGACATTGACATTGACATTGACATTGACATTGACATTGACATTGACATTGACATTGACATTGACATTGACATTGACATTGACATTGACATTGACATTGACATTGACATTGACATTGACATTGACATTGACATTGACATTGACATTGACATTGACATTGACATTGACATTGACATTGACATTGACATTGACATTGACATTGACATTGACATTGACATTGACATTGACATTGACATTGACATTGACATTGACATTGACATTGACATTGACATTGACATTGACATTGACATTGACATTGACATTGACATTGACATTGACATTGTAATTGTAATTGACGTTGACGTTGACGTTGACGTTGACGTTGACGTTGACGTTGACGTTAAACGTTGACGTTGACGTTGACGTTGACGTTGACGTTGACGTTGACGTTGACGTTGACGTTGACGTTGACGTTGACGTTGACGTTGACGTTGACGTTGACGTTGACGTTGACGTTGACGTTGACGTTGACGTTGACGTTGACGTTGACGTTGACGTTGACGTTGACATTGACATTGACATTGACATTGACATTGACATTGACATTGACATTGACATTGACATTGACATTGACATTGACATTGACATTGACATTGACATTGACATTGACATTGACATTGACATTGTAATTGACATTGTAATTGTAATTGACGTTGACGTTGACGTTGACGTTGACGTTGACGTTGACGTTGACGTTGACGTTGACATTGACATTGACATTGACATTGACATTGACACTGACACTGACACTGACACTAACATTGACACTGACGCTGACACTGACATTGACATTGACATTGACATTGACATTGACACTGACATTGACATTGACATTGACATTGACATAGACATTGACATTGACATTGACATTGACATTGACATTGACATTGACATTGACATTGACATTGACATTGACATTGACATTGACATTGACATTGACATTGACATTGACATTGACATTGACATTGACATTGACATTGACATTGACATTGACATTGACATTGACATTGACATTGACATTGACATTGACATTGACATTGACATTGACATTGACATTGACATTGACATTGACATTGACATTGACATTGACATTGACATTGACATTGACATTGACATTGACATTGACATTGACATTGACATTGACATTGACATTGACATTGACATTGACATTGACATTTACATTGACATTGACATAGACATTGACCTTGACATTGACATTGACATTGACATTGACATTGACATTGTAATTGACATTGTAATTGACATTGTAATTGTAATTGACGTTGACGTTGACGTTGACGTTGACGTTAAACGTTGACGTTGACATTGACATTGACATTGACATTGACATTGACATTGACATTGACATTGACATTGACATTGACATTGACATTGACATTGACATTGACATTGACATTGACATTGACATTGACATTGACATTGACATTGACATTCACATTCACATTGACATTGCCATTGCCATTGACATTCACATTGACACTGACATTGACACTGACATTGACACTGACATTGACACTGACACTGACACTGACATTGACATTGACATTGACATTGACATTGACATTGACATTGACATTGACATTGACATTGACATTGACATTGACACTGACACTGATACTGACACTGACACTGACACTGACATTGACATTGACATTGACATTGACACTGACATTGACATTGACATTTACATTGACATTGACATTGACATAGACATTAACATTGACATTGACATTGACATTGACATTGACATTGACATTGACATTGACATTGACATTGACATTGACATTGACATTGTCATTGACATTGACATTGACATTGACATTGACATTGACATTGACATTGACATTGACATTGACATTGACATTGACATTGACATTGACATTGACATTGACATTGACATTGACACTGACATTGACACTGACATTGACATTGACATTGACATAGACATTGACATTGACATTGACATTGACATTGACACTGACATTGACATTGACATTGACATTGACATTGACATTGACATTGACATTGACATTGACATTGACATTGACATTGACATTGACATTGACATTGACATTGACATTGACATTGACATTGACATTGACATTGACATTGACATTGACATTGACATTGACATTGACATTGACATTGACAGTGACATTGACATTGACATTGACATTCACATTCACATTCACATTCACATTCACATTCACATTCACATTCACATTCACATTGACATTGATATTGACATTGACATTCACACTGTAATTGACATTGTAATTGACATTGTAATTGACATTGTAATTGCAATTGACATTGACGTTGACGTTGACGTTGACATTGACGTTGACGTTGACGTTGACGTTGACGTTGACGTTGACGTTGACGTTGACGTTGACGTTCACGTTGACGTTGACGTTGACGTTCACGTTGACGTTCACGTTCACATTGACATTCACATTGACATTCACATTGACATTCACATTGACATTCACATTGACATTCACATTGACATTCACATTGACATTCACATTGACATTCACATTGACATTCACATTGACATTCACATTGACATTGACATTGACATTGACATTGACATTGACATTGACATTGACATTGACATTGACATTGACATTGACATTGACATTGACATTGACATTGACATTGACATTGACATTGACATTGACATTGACATTGACATTGACATTGACATTGACATTGACATTGACATTGACATTGACATTGACATTGACATTGACATTGACATTGACATTGACATTGACATTGACATTGACATTGACATTGACATTGTAATTGACATTGTAATTGACATTGTAATTGACATTGTAATTGTAATTGACGTTGACGTTGACGTTGATGTTGACGTTAACGTTGACGTTGACGTTGACGTTGACGTTGACGTTGACGTTGACATTGACATTGACATTGACATTGACATTGACATTGACATTGACACTGACACTGACACTGACACTAACATTGACACTGACACTGAGACTGACATTGACATTGACATTGACATTTACATTGACATTGACATAGACATTGACATTGACATTGACATTGACATTGACATTGACATTGACATTGTAATTGACATTGTAATTGACATTGACATTGACATTGACATTGACATTGACACTGACACTGACACTGACACTAACATTGACACTAACATTGACACTGACACTGAGACTGACATTGACATTTACATTGACATTGACATAGACATTGACATTGACATTGACATTGACATTGACATTGACATTGACATTGACATTGTAATTGACATTGTAATTGACATTGTAATTGTAATTGACGTTGACGTTGACGTTGACGTTGACGTTAAACGTTGACGTTGACATTGACATTGACATTGACATTGACATTGACATTGACATTGACATTGACATTGACATTGACATTGACATTGACATTCACATTGACATTGACATTGACATTGCCATTGACATTGACATAGACATTGACATTGACATTGACATTGACATTGACATTGACATTGACATTGACATTGACATTGACATTGACATTGACATTGACATTGACATTGACATTGACATTGACATTGACATTGACATTGACATTGACATTGACATTGACATTGACATTGACACTGACACTGACACTGATACTGACACTGACACTGACACTGACATTGACATTGACATTGACATTGACACTGACATTGACATTGACATTTACATTGACATTGACACTGACATTCGCATTCGCATTCGCATTCGCATTCCCATTCACATTCACATTCACATTGACATTGACATTCACACTGTAATTGACATTGTAATTGACATTGTAATTGACATTGTAATTGACATTGTAATTGACATTGTAATTGACATTGTAATTGTAATTGACATTGACGTTGACGTTGACGTTGACGTTGACGTTGACGTTGACGTTGACGTTGACGTTGACGTTGACTTTGACACTGACACTGACACTGACATTGACATTGACATTGACATTGACACTGACATTGACATTGACATTGACATTGACATAGACATTGACATTGACATTGACATTGACATTGACATTGACATTGACATTGACATTGACATTGACATTGACATTGACATTGACATTGACATTGACATTGACATTGACATTGACATTGACATTGACATTGACATTGACATTGACATTGACATTGACATTGACATTGACATTGACATTGACATTGACATTGACATTGACATTGACATTGACATTGACATTGACATTGACATTGACATTGACATTGACATTGACATTGACATTGACATTGACATTGACATTGACATTGACATTGACATTGACATTGACATTGACATTGACATTGACATTGACATTGACATTGACATTGACATTGACATTGACATTGACATTGACATTGACATTGACATTGACATTGACATTGACATTGACATTGACATTTACATTGACATTGACATAGACATAGACATTGACCTTGACATTGACATTGACATTGACATTGACATTGTAATTGACATTGTAATTGTAATTGACGTTGACGTTGACGTTGACGTTGACGTTAAACGTTGACGTTGACATTGACATTGACATTGACATTGACATTGACATTGACATTGACATTGACATTGACATTGACATTGACATTGACATTGACATTGACATTGACATTGACATTGACATTGACATTGACATTGACATTGACATTGACATTCACATTGACATTGCCATTGACATTCACATTCACATTGACACTGACATTGACACTGACATTGACACTGACACTGACACTGACATTGACATTGACATTGACATTGACATTGACATTGACATTGACATTGACATTGACATTGACATTGACACTGACACTGATACTGACACTGACACTGACACTGACATTGACATTGACATTGACATTGACATTGACACTGACATTGACATTGACATTGACATTGACATTGACATTGACATTGACATTGACATTGACATTGACATTGACATTGACAATGACATTGACATTGACATTGACATTGACATTGACATTGACATTGACATTGACATTGACATTGACATTGACATTGACATTGACATTGACATTGACATTGACATTGACATTGACATTGACATTGACATTGACATTGACATTGACATTGACATTGACATTGACATTGACATTGACACTGACACTGACATTCGCATTCGCATTCGCATTCGCATTCGCATTCGCATTCGCATTCGCATTCGCATTCGCATTCGCATTCGCATTCGCATTCGCATTCCCATTCACATTCACATTCACATTCACATTCACATTCACATTCACATTCACATTCACATTCACATTCACATTCACATTCACATTCACATTCACATTCACATTCACATTCACATTCACATTCACATTCACATTCACATTCACATTCACATTCACATTCACATTCACATTCACATTCGCATTCGCATTCCCATTCACATTCACATTCACATTGACATTGACATTCACACTGTAATTGACATTGTAATTGACATTGTAATTGACATTGTAATTGACATTGTAATTGACATTGTAATTGACATTGTAATTGTAATTGACATTGACGTTGACGTTGACGTTGACGTTGACGTTGACGTTGACGTTGACGTTGACGTTGACGTTGACGATGACGTTGACGTTGACGTTGACGTTGACGTTGACGTTGACGTTGACGTTGACGTTGACGTTGACGTTGACGTTGACGTTGACGTTGACGTTGACGTTGACGTTGACGTTGACGTTGACGTTGACGTTGACGTTGACGTTGACGTTGACGTTGACGTTGACGTTGACGTTGACGTTGACGTTGACGTTGACGTTGACGTTGACGTTGACGTTGACGTTGACGTTGACGTTGACGTTGACGTTGACGTTGACGTTGACGTTGACGTTGACGTTGACGTTGACGTTGACGTTGACGTTGACGTTGACGTTGACGTTGACGTTGACGTTGACGTTGACGTTGACGTTGACGTTGACGTTGACGTTGACGTTGACGTTGACGTTGACGTTGACGTTGACGTTGACGTTGACGTTGACGTTGACGTTGACTTTGACTT
>CAXARU010000031.1:95000-100000 GCA_963971365.1 Lasioglossum villosulum | reverse complement strand
TGACGTTGACGTTGACGTTGACGTTGACGTTGACGTTGACGTTGACGTTCACGTTGACGTTGACGTTGACGTTCACGTTGACGTTCACGTTCACATTGACATTCACATTGACATTCACATTGACATTCACATTGACATTCACATTGACATTCACATTGACATTCACATTGACATTCACATTGACATTCACATTGACATTCACATTGACATTCACATTGACATTCACATTGACATTGACATTGACATTGACATTGACATTGACATTGACATTGACATTGACATTGACATTGACATTGACATTGACATTGACATTGACATTGACATTGACATTGACATTGACATTGACATTGACATTGACATTGACATTGACATTGACATTGACATTGACATTGACATTGACATTGACATTGACATTGACATTGACATTGACATTGACATTGACATTGACATTGACATTGACATTGTAATTGACATTGTAATTGACATTGTAATTGACATTGTAATTGTAATTGACGTTGACGTTGACGTTGATGTTGACGTTAACGTTGACGTTGACGTTGACGTTGACGTTGACGTTGACGTTGACATTGACATTGACATTGACATTGACATTGACATTGACATTGACACTGACACTGACACTGACACTAACATTGACACTGACACTGAGACTGACATTGACATTGACATTGACATTTACATTGACATTGACATAGACATTGACATTGACATTGACATTGACATTGACATTGACATTGACATTGTAATTGACATTGTAATTGACATTGACATTGACATTGACATTGACATTGACACTGACACTGACACTGACACTAACATTGACACTAACATTGACACTGACACTGAGACTGACATTGACATTTACATTGACATTGACATAGACATTGACATTGACATTGACATTGACATTGACATTGACATTGACATTGTAATTGACATTGTAATTGACATTGTAATTGTAATTGACGTTGACGTTGACGTTGACGTTAAACGTTGACGTTGACATTGACATTGACATTGACATTGACATTGACATTGACATTCACATTGACATTCACATTGACATTCACATTGACATTGCCATTGACATTGACATAGACATTGACATTGACATTGACATTGACATTGACATTGACATTGACATTGACATTGACATTGACATTGACATTGACATTGACATTGACATTGACATTGACATTGACATTGACATTGACATTGACATTGACATTGACATTGACACTGACACTGACACTGATACTGACACTGACACTGACACTGACATTGACATTGACATTGACATTGACACTGACATTGACATTGACATTTACATTGACATTGACACTGACATTCGCATTCGCATTCGCATTCGCATTCCCATTCACATTCACATTCACATTGACATTGACATTCACACTGTAATTGACATTGTAATTGACATTGTAATTGACATTGTAATTGACATTGTAATTGACATTGTAATTGACATTGTAATTGTAATTGACATTGACGTTGACGTTGACGTTGACGTTGACGTTGACGTTGACGTTGACGTTGACGTTGACGTTGACGTTGACGTTGACGTTGACGTTGACGTTGACGTTGACGTTGACGTTGACGTTGACGTTGACGTTGACGTTGACGTTGACGTTGACGTTGACGTTGACGTTGACGTTGACGTTGACGTTGACGTTGACGTTGACTTTGACACTGACACTGACACTGACATTGACATTGACATTGACATTGACACTGACATTGACATTGACATTGACATTGACATAGACATTGACATTGACATTGACATTGACATTGACATTGACATTGACATTGACATTGACATTGACATTGACATTGACATTGACATTGACATTGACATTGACATTGACATTGACATTGACATTGACATTGACATTGACATTGACATTGACATTGACATTGACATTGACATTGACATTGACATTGACATTGACATTGACATTGACATTGACATTGACATTGACATTGACATTGACATTGACATTGACATTGACATTGACATTGACATTGACATTGACATTGACATTGACATTGACATTGACATTGACATTGACATTGACATTGACATTGACATTGACATTGACATTGACATTGACATTGACATTGACATTTACATTGACATTGACATAGACATAGACATTGACCTTGACATTGACATTGACATTGACATTGACATTGTAATTGACATTGTAATTGTAATTGACGTTGACGTTGACGTTGACGTTGACGTTAAACGTTGACGTTGACATTGACATTGACATTGACATTGACATTGACATTGACATTGACATTGACATTGACATTGACATTGACATTGACATTGACATTGACATTGACATTGACATTGACATTGACATTGACATTGACATTGACATTCACATTGACATTGCCATTGACATTGACATTCACATTGACACTGACATTGACACTGACATTGACACTGACACTGACACTGACATTGACATTGACATTGACATTGACATTGACATTGACATTGACATTGACATTGACATTGACATTGACACTGACACTGATACTGACACTGACACTGACACTGACATTGACATTGACATTGACATTGACACTGACATTGACATTGACATTTACATTGACATTGACATTGACATAGACATTAACATTGACATTGACATTGACATTGACATTGACATTGACATTGACATTGACATTGACATTGACATTGACATTGTCATTGACATTGACATTGACATTGACATTGACATTGACATTGACATTGCCATTGACATTGACATTGACATTGACATTGACATTGACATTGACATTGACACTGACATTGACACTGACATTGACATTGACATTGACATAGACATTGACATTGACATTGACATTGACATTGACACTGACATTGACATTGACATTGACATTGACATTGACATTGACATTGACATTGACATTGACATTGACATTGACATTGACATTGACATTGACATTGACATTGACATTGACATTGACATTGACATTGACATTGACATTGACATTGACATTGACATTGACATTGACATTGACATTGACATTGACATTGACATTGACAGTGACATTGACATTGACATTGACATTCACATTCACATTCACATTCACATTCACATTCACATTGACATTGATATTGACATTGACATTCACACTGTAATTGACATTGTAATTGACATTGTAATTGACATTGTAATTGCAATTGACATTGACGTTGACGTTGACGTTGACGTTGACATTGACATTGACATTGACATTGACATTGACATTGACATTGACATTGACATTGACATTGACATTGACATTGACATTGACATTGACATTGACATTGACATTGACATTGACATTGACATTGACATTGACATTGACATTGACATTGACATTGACATTGACATTGACATTGACATTGACATTGACATTGACATTGACATTGACATTGACATTGACATTGACATTGACATTGACATTGACATTGACATTGACATTGACATTGACATTGACATTGACATTGACATTGACATTGACATTGACATTGACATTGACATTGACATTGACATTGACATTGACATTGACATTGACATTGACATTGACATTGACATTGACATTGACATTGACATTGACATTGACATTGACATTGACATTGACATTGACATTGACATTGACATTGACATTGACATTGACATTGACATTGACATTGACATTGACATTGACATTGACATTGACATTGACATTGACATTGACATTGACATTGACATTGTAATTGACATTGTAATTGTAATTGACGTTGACGTTGACGTTGACGTTGACGTTAAACGTTGACGTTGACATTGACATTGACATTGACATTGACATTGACATTGACATTGACATTGACATTGACATTGACATTGACATTGACATTGACATTGACATTGACATTGACATTGACATTGACATTGACATTGACATTGACATTGACATTGACATTGACATTGACATTGACATTGACATTGACATTGACATTGACATTCACATTGACATTGCCATTGACATTGACATTCACATTGACACTGACATTGACACTGACATTGACACTGACACTGACACTGACATTGACATTGACATTGACATTGACATTGATATTGACATTGACATTGACATTGACATTGACATTGACACTGACACTGATACTGACACTGACACTGACACTGACATTGACATTGACATTGACATTGACACTGACATTGACATTGACATTGACACTGACACTGACATTCGCATTCGCATTCGCATTCGCATTCGCATTCGCATTCGCATTCGCATTCGCATTCGCATTCGCATTCGCATTCGCATTCGCATTCCCATTCACATTCACATTCACATTCACAT
This sequence comes from Lasioglossum villosulum, assembly GCA_963971365.1. Lineage (NCBI taxonomy): Eukaryota > Metazoa > Arthropoda > Insecta > Hymenoptera > Halictidae > Lasioglossum > Lasioglossum villosulum. Next base: position 95,569 of record CAXARU010000031.1, on the reverse strand, counting down.
TCACATTCACATTCACATTCACATTCACATTCACATTCACATTCACATTCACATTCACATTCACATTCACATTCACATTCACATTCACATTCACATTCACATTCACATTCACATTCACATTCACATTCACATTCACATTCACATTCGCATTCGCATTCCCATTCACATTCACATTCACATTGACATTGACATTCACACTGTAATTGACATTGTAATTGACATTGTAATTGACATTGTAATTGACATTGTAATTGACATTGTAATTGACATTGTAATTGTAATTGACATTGACGTTGACGTTGACGTTGACGTTGACGTTGACGTTGACGTTGACGTTGACGTTGACGTTGACGTTGACGTTGACGTTGACGTTGACGTTGACGTTGACGTTGACGTTGACGTTGACGATGACGTTGACGTTGACGTTGACGTTGACGTTGACGTTGACGTTGACGTTGACGTTGACGTTGACGTTGACGTTGACGTTGACGTTGACGTTGACGTTGACGTTGACGTTGACGTTGACGTTGACGTTGACGTTGACGTTGACGTTGACGTTGACGTTGACG
>CAXARU010000029.1:0-101000 GCA_963971365.1 Lasioglossum villosulum | reverse complement strand
AATATCCATGAATATCCATGAATCTCCTCCATGAATCTCCATGAATCACCTCCATGAATCTCCATGAATCTCCATGAATGTCCATGAATCTCCATGACTCTCCATGAATCTCCTTGAATCTCCATGAATCTCCATAAATCTCCATGAATCTCCGTGAATCTCCATGAATCTCCATGAATCTCCAAGAATCTCCTCCATGAATCTCCATGAATCTCCATGAATCTCCATAAATCTCCATGACCTCCTGTATGAATCTCCATGAATCTCCATGAATGTCCTCCATGAATCTCCATGAATGTCCATGAATCTCCTCCATGAATCTCCATGAATCTCCATGAATATCCATGAATATCCATGAATCTCCTCCATGAATCTCCATGAATCACCTCCATGAATCTCCATGAATCTCCATGAATCTCCATGCATCTCCATGAATCTCCATGAATCTCCATCAACTTCCTCCATGAATCTCCATTAATCTCCTCCATGAATCTCCATGAATAACCTCCATGAATCTCCATGAATCTCCATGAATCTCCTCGATGAATCTCCATGAATCTTCATGAATCTCCTGATACATGAACCTCTATGAATCTCCATGAGTCTCCATGAATATCCTCCATGAATCTCCATGAATCTCCATGAATGTCCATGAATCTCTTGCATGAAACTCCATGAATCTCCATGAATCTCCATGAATGTACATGAATCTCCTGCATGAATCTCCATGAATCTCCTCCATGAATCTCCATGAATCTCCAAGAATCCCCTCCATGAATCTCCATGAATCTCCATGAATCTCAATGTATCTCCATGAATCTCCATGCATCTCCATCAACCTCCTCCATGAATCTCCATCAACCTCCTCCATGAATCTCCATGAATCTCCATTAATCTCCTCCATGAATCTCCATGAATCTCCATGAATCTCCATGAATCTCCACGAATCTCCATGAATCTCCATGAATCTCGATGAATCTCCATGAATCTCCTCCATGAATCTCCATGAATCTCCAAGTATCTCCTCCATGAATCTCCATGAATCTCCATGAATCTCCATGAATCTCCATGACCTCCTGTATGAATCTCCATGAATCTCCATGAATCTCCATGCATCTCCATGAATCTCCATGAATCTCCATCAACCTCCTCCATGAATCTCCATGAGTCTCCTCCATGAATCTCCATGAATCACCTCCATGAATCTCCATGAATCTCCATGAATCTCCAATAATGTCCTCGATGAATCTCCATGAATCTTCATGAATCTCCTGATCCATTAAGCTCTATGAATCTCCATGAATCTCCATGAATATCCTCCATGAATCTCCATGAATCTCCATGAATGTCCATGAATCTCCTGCATGAATCTCCATGAATCTCCATGAATCTCCATGAATGTCCATGAATCTCCTGCATGAATCTCCATGAATCTCCATGAATCTCCATGAATCTCCATGAATCTCCTCGATGAATCTCCATGAATCTTCATGAATCTCCTGATCCATGAATCTCTATGAATCTCCATGAATTTCCATGAACCTCCTCCATGAATCGCCATGAATATCCATGAATCTCCATGAATCTCCATGAATCTCCATGTATCTCCATGAATCTACATGAATCTCCGTGAATCTCCATGAATCTCCATTAATCTCCAAGAATCTCCTCCATGAATCTCCATGAATCTCCATCAACTTCCTCCATGAATCTCCATTAATCTCCTCCATGAATCTCCTCGAATCACCTCCATGAATCTCCATGAATCTCCATGAATTTCCAAGAATCTCCATGAATGTCCATGAATCTCCTCCATGAATCTCCATGAATCTCCATGAATATCCATGAATATCCAGGAATCTCCTCCATGAATCTCCATGAATCACCTCCATGAATCTCCATGAATCTCCATGAATGTCCATGAATCTCCATGACTCTCCATGAATCTCCTTGAATCTCCATGAATCTCCATAAATCTCCATGAATCTCCGTGAATCTCCATGAATATCCATGAATCTCCAAGAATCTCCTCCATGAATCTCCATGAATCTCCATGAATCTCCATGAATCTCCATGAATCTCCATGAGCTCCTGTATGAATCTCCATGAATCTCCATGAATCTCCATGCATCTCCATGAATCTCCATGAATCTCCATCAACTTCCTCCATGAATCTCCATTAATCTCCTCCATGAATCTCCATGAATCACCTCCATGGATCTCCATGAATCTCCATGAATCTCCTCGATGAATCTCCATGAATCTTCATGAATCTCCTGATCCATGAACCTCTATGAATCTCCATGAGTCTCCATGAATATCCTCCATGAATCTCCATGAATCTCCATGAATGTCCATGAATCTCCTGCATGAATCTCCATGAATCTCCATGAATCTCCATGAATGTACATGAATCTCCTGCATGAATCTCCATGAATCTCCTCCATGAATCTCCATGAATCTCCAAGAATCTCCTCCATGAATCTCCATGAATCTCCTCCATGAATCTCCATGAATATCCATGAATCTCCACGAATCTCCACGAATCTCCATGAATCTCCATGAATCTCCATGGATCTCCATGAATCTCCTCCGTGAATCTCCATGAATCTCCTACATGAATCTCCATGAATCTCCATGAATGTCCATGCATCTCCATGAATCTCCATGAATCTCCATCAACTTCCTCCATGAATCTCCATTAATCTCCTCCATGAATCTCCATGAATCACCTCCATGAATCTCCATGAATCTCCATGAATTTCCAAGAATCTCCATGAATGTCCATGAATCTCCTCCATGAATCTCCATGAATCTCCATGAATATCCATGAATATCCATGAATCTCCTCCATGAATCTCCATGAATCTCCTCCATGAATCTCCATGAATATCCATGAATCTCCACGAATCTCCACGAATCTCCATGAATCTCCATGAATCTCCATGGATCTCCATGAATCTCCTCCGTGAATCTCCATGAATCTCCTCCATGAATCTCCATGAATCTCCATGAATGTCCATGCATCTCCATGAATCTCCATGAATCTCCATCAACTTCCTCCATGAATCTCCATTAATCTCCTCCATGAATCTCCATGAATCACCTCCATGAATCTCCATGAATCTCCATGAATTTCCAAGAATCTCCATGAATGTCCATGAATCTCCTCCATGAATCTCCATGAATCTCCATGAATATCCATGAATATCCATGAATCTCCTCCATGAATCTCCATGAATCACCTCGATGAATCTCCATGAATCTTCATGAATCTCCTGATACATGAATCTCTATGAATCTCCATGAATTTCCATGAACCTCCTCCATGAATCGCCATGAATATCCATGAATCTCCATGAATCTCCATGAATCTCCATGTATCTCCATGAATCTACATGAATCTCCGTGAATCTCCATGAATCTCCATTAATCTCCAAGAATCTCCTCCATGAATCTCCATGAATCTCCATCAACTTCCTCCATGAATCTCCATTAATCTCCTCCATGAATCTCCATGAATCACCTCCATGAATCTCCATGAATCTCCATGAATTTCCAAGAATCTCCATGAATGTCCATGAATCTCCTCCATGAATCTCCATGAATCTCCATGAATATCCATGAATATCCATGAATCTCCTCCATGAATCTCCATGAATCACCTCCATGAATCTCCATGAATCTCCATGAATGTCCATGAATCTCCATGACTCTCCATGAATCTCCTTGAATCTCCATGAATCTCCATAAATCTCCATGAATCTCCGTGAATCTCCATGAATATCCATGAATCTCCAAGAATCTCCTCCATGAATCTCCATGAATCTCCATGAATCTCCATGAATCTCCATGAATCTCCATGAGCTCCTGTATGAATCTCCATGAATCTCCATTAATCTCCTCCATGAATCTCCATGAATCACCTCCATGGATCTCCATGAATCTCCATGAATCTCCTCGATGAATCTCCATGAATCTTCATGAATCTCCTGATCCATGAACCTCTATGAATCTCCATGAGTCTCCATGAATATCCTCCATGAATCTCCATGAATCTCCATGAATGTCCATGAATCTCCTGCATGAATCTCCATGAATCTCCATGAATCTCCATGAATGTACATGAATCTCCTGCATGAATCTCCATGAATCTCCTCCATGAATCTCCATGAATCTCCAAGAATCTCCTCCATGAATCTCCATGAATCTCCTCCATGAATCTCCATGAATATCCATGAATCTCCACGAATCTCCACGAATCTCCATGAATCTCCATGAATCTCCATGGATCTCCAAGAATCTCCTCCATGCATCTCCATGAATCTCCATGAATCTCAATGTATCTCCATGAATCTCCATGCATCTCCATCAACCTCCTCCATGAATCTCCATCAACCTCCTCCATGAATCTCCATGAATCTCCATGAATCTCCTCCATGAATCTCCATGAATCTCCATGAATCTCCATGAATCTCCACGAATCTCCATGAATATCCTCCATGAATCTCCATGAATCTCCATGAATGTCCATGAATCTCCTGCATGAATCTCCATGAATCTCCATGAATCTCCATGAATGTCCATGAATCTCATGCATGAATCTCCATGAATCTCCATGAATCTCCATGAATCTCCATGAATCTCCTCGATGAATCTCCATGAATCTTCATGAATCTCCTGATCCATGAATCTGTATGAATCTCCATGAATTTCCATGAATATCCTCCATGAATCTCCATGAATCTCCATGAATCTCCATGAATTTCCATGAATCTCCATGCATCTCCATGAATCTCCATGAATCTCCATGAACCTCCTCCATGAATCTCCATGAATCGCCATGAATATCCATGAATCTCCATGAATCTCCATGAATCTCCATGTATCTCCATGAATCTACATGAATCTCCGTGAATCTCCATGAATCTCCATTAATCTCCAAGAATCTCCTCCATGAATCTCCATGAATCTCCATGAATCTCCATGAATCTCCATGAGTTCCTGTATGAATCTCCATGAATCTCCATGAATCTCCATGCATCTCCATGAATCTCCATGAATCTCCATCAACTTCCTCCATGAATCTCCATTAATCTCCTCCATGAATCTCCATGAATCACCTCCATGAATCTCAATGAATCTCCATGAATTTCCAAGAATCTCCATGAATGTCCATGAATCTCCTCCATGAATCTCCATGAATCTCCATGAATATCCATGAATATCCATGAATCTCCTCCATGAATCTCCATGAATCACCTCCATGAATCTCCATCAATCTCCATGAATGTCCATGAATCTCCATGACTCTCCATGAATCTCCTTGAATCTCCATGAATCTCCATAAATCTCCATGAATCTCCGTGAATCTCCATGAATATCCATGAATCTCCAAGAATCTCCTCCTTGAATCTCCATGAATCTCCATGAATCTCCATAAATCTCCATGAATCTCCATAAATCTCCATGAATCTCCATGAATCTCCATGAATCTCCATGAATCTCCATGAGCTCCTGTATGAATCTCCATGAATCTCCACGAATCTCCATGAATCTCCATGAATCTCCATGGATCTCCATGAATCTCCTCCGAGAATCTCCATGAATCTCCTCCATGAATCTCCATGAATCTCCATGAATGTCCATAATTCTCCATGAATCTCCATGAATCTCCATGAATCTACATGAATCTCCATGAATCTCCATAAATCTCCATGAATCTCCGTGAATCTCCATGAATCTCGATGAATCTCCATGAATCTCCTCCATGAATCTCCATGAATCTCCAAGAATCTCCTCCATGAATCTCCATGAATCTCCATGAATCTCCATGAATCTCCATGACCTCCTGTATGAATCTCCATGAATCTCCATGAATCTCCATGCATCTCCATGAATCTCCATGAATCTCCATCAACCTCCTCCATGAATCTCCATGAATCTCCTCCATGAATCTCCATGAATCACCTCCATGAATCTCCATAAATCTCCATGAATCTCCGTGAATCTCCATGAATCTCGATGAATCTCCATGAATCTCCTCCATGAATCTCCATGAATCTCCAAGAATCTCCTCCATGAATCTCCATGAATCTCCATGAATCTCCATGAATCTCCATGAATCTCCATGAATCTCCATGACCTCCTGTATGAATCTCCATGAATCTCCATGCATCTCCATGAATCTCCATGAATCTCCATCAACCTCCTCCATGAATCTCCATGAATCTCCTCCATGAATCTCCATGAATCACCTCCATGAATCTCCATGAATCTCCATGAATCTCCAATAATCAACTCGATGAATCTCCATGAATCTTCATGAATCTCCTGATCCATGAATCTCTATGAATCTCCATGAATTTCCATGAATATCCTCCATGAATCTCCATGGATCTCCATGAATTTCCATGAATCTCCATGCATCTCCATGAATCTCCATGAATCTCCATGAACCTCCTCCATGAATCTCCATGAATCGCCATGAATATCCATGAATCTCCATGAATCTCCATGAATCTCCATGAATCTCCATGAATATCCATGAATATCCATGAATCTCCTCCATGAATCTCCATGAATCACCTCCATGAATCTCCATGAATCTCCATGAATGTCCATGAATCTCCATGACTCTCCATGAATCTCCTTGAATCTCCATGAATCTCCATAAATCTCCATGAATCTCCGTGAATCTCCATGAATGTCCATGAATCTCCTGCATGAATCTCCATGAATCTCCATGAATATCCATGAATGTCCATGAATCTCCTGCATGAATCTCCATGAATCTCCATGAATCTCCATGAATCTCCATGAATCTCCTCGATGAATCTCCATGAATCTTCATGAATCTCCTGATCCATGAATCTCTATGAATCTCCATGAATTTCCATGAATATCCTCCATGAATCTCCATGGATCTCCATGAATTTCCATGAATCTCCATGCATCTCCATGAATCTCCATGAATCTCCATGAACCTCCTCCATGAATCTCCATGAATCGCCATGAATATCCATGAATCTCCATGAATCTCCATGAATCTCCATGTATCTCCATGAATCTACATGAATCTCCATGAATCTCCATGAATGTCCTCGATGAATCTCCATGAATCTTCATGAATCTCCTGATCCATGAATCTCTATGAATCTCCATGAATTTCCATGAATATCCTCCATGAATCTCCATGAATCTCCATGAATCTCTATGAATTTCCATGAATCTCCATGTATCTCCATGAATCTCCATGTATCTCCATGAATCTCCATGAATTTCCAAGAATCTCTATGAATGTCCATGAATCTCCTCCATGAATCTCCATGAATCACCTCCATGAATCTCCATGAATCTCCATGAATGCCCATGAATCTCCATGACTCTCCATGAATCTCCTTGAATCTCCATGAATCTCCATAAATCTCCATGAATCTCGGTGAATATCCATGAATCTCCATGAATCTCCATGAATCTCCATGAATGTCCATGAATCTCCTGCATGAATCTCCATGAATCTCCATGAATCTCCATGAATGTACATGAATCTCCTGCATGAATCTCCTCCATGAATCTCCATGAATCTCCAAGAATCTCCTCCATGAATCTCCATGAATCTCCTCCATGAATCTCCATGAATATCCATGAATCTCCATGAATCTCCACGAATCTCCATGAATCTCCATGAATCTCCATGGATCTCCATGAATCTCCTCCGAGAATCTCCATGAATCTCCATGAATCTCCTTGAGTGTCCATAATTCTCCATGAATCTCCATGAATCTCCATGAATCTTCATGAATCTCCTGATCCATGAACCTCTATGAATCTCCATGAATCTCCATGAATATCCTCCATGAATCTCCATGAATCTCCATGAATATCCTCCATGAATCTCCATGAATTTCCATGAATCTCCATGCATCTCCATGAATCTCCATGAATCTCCATGAATCTCCATGAATGTCCATGAATCTCCTGCATGAATCTCCATGAATCTCCATGAATCTCCATGAATCTCCTCGATGAATCTCCATGAATCTTCATGAATCACCTGATCCATGAATCTCTATGAATCTCCATGAATTTCCATGAATATCCTCCATGAATCTCCATGAATCTCCATGAATCTCCATGAATCTCCATGAATTTCCATGAATCTCCATGCATCTCCATGAATCTCCATGAATCTCCATGAACCTCCTCCATGAATTTCCATGAATCGCCATGAATATACATGAATCTCCATGAATCTCCATGAATCTCCATGTATCTCCATGAATCTACATGAATCTCCATGAATCTCCATGAATGTCCTCGATGAATCTCCATGAATCTTCATGTATCTCCTGATCCATGAATCTCTATGAATCTCCATGAATTTCCATGAATATCCTCCATGAATCTCCATGAATCTCCATGAATCTCTATGAATTTCCATGAATCTCCATGTATCTCCATGAATCTCCATGTATCTCCATGAATCTCCATGAATTTCCAAGAATCTCCATGAATGTCCATGAATCTCCTCCATGAATCTCCATGAAAATCCATGAATATCCATGAATCTCCTCCATGAATCTCCATGAATCACCTCCATGAATCTCCATGAATCTCCATGAATGTCCATGAATCTCCATGACTCTCCATGAATCTCCTTGAATCTCCATGAATCTCCATAAATCTCCATGAATCTCGGTGAATATCCATGAATCTCCATGAATCTCCATGAATCTCCTTCATGAATCTCCATGAATCTCCAAGAATCTCCTCCATGAATCTCCATGAATCTCCATGAATCTCCATGAATCTCCATGAATCTCCATGAATCTCCATGAATCTCCATGCATCTCCATGAATCTCCATGAATCTCCATCAACCTCCTCCATGAATCTCCATGAATCTCCATGAATCTCCACCATGAATCTCCATGAATCTCCAAGAATCTCCTCCATGAATCTCCATGAATCTCCATGAATCTCAATGTATCTCCATGAATCTCCATGCATCTCCATGAATCTCCATGAATCTCCATCAACCTCCTCCATGAATCTCCATGAATCTCCATGAATCTCCTCCATGAATCTCCATGAATCTCCATGAATCTCCACGAATCTCCATGAATCTCCATGAATCTCCATGGATCTCCATGAATCTCCTCCGAGAATCTCCATGAATCACATCCATGAATCTCCATGAATCTCCATGAATCTCCTCGATGAATCTCCATGAATCTTCATGAATCTCCTGATCCATGAACCTCTATGAATCTCCATGAGTCTCCATGAATATCCTCCATGAATCTCCATGAATCTCCATGAATGTCCATGAATCTCCTGCATGAATCTCCATGAATCTCCATGAATCTCCATGAATGTACATGAATCTCCTGCATGAATCTCCATGAATCTTCTCCATGAATCTCCATGAATCTCCAAGAATCTCCTCCATGAATCTCCATGAATCTCCATGAATCTCCATGAATCTCCACGAATCTCCATGAATCTCCATGAATCTCCATGGATCTCCATGAATCTCCTCCGAGAATCTCCATGAATCTCCTCCATGAATCTCCATGAATCTCCATGAATGTCCATAATTCTCCATGAATCTCCATGAATCTCCATGAATCTACATGAATCTCCATGAATCTCCATAAATCTCCATGAATCTCCGTGAATCTCCATGAATCTCGATGAATCTCCATGAATCTCCTCCATGAATCTCCATGAATCTCCAAGAATCTCCTCCATGAATCTCCATGAATCTCCATGAATCTCCATGAATCTCCATGACCTCCTGTATGAATCTCCATGAATCTCCATGAATCTCCATGCATCTCCATGAATCTCCATGAATCTCCATCAACCTCCTCCATGAATCTCCATGAATCTCCTCCATGAATCTCCATGAATCACCTCCATGAATCTCCATAAATCTCCATGAATCTCCGTGAATCTCCATGAATCTCGATGAATCTCCATGAATCTCCTCCATGAATCTCCATGAATCTCCAAGAATCTCCTCCATGAATCTCCATGAATCTCCATGAATCTCCATGAATCTCCATGAATCTCCATGAATCTCCACGAATCTCCATGACCTCCTGTATGACTCTCCATGAATCTCCATGCATCTCCATGAATCTCCATGAATCTCCATCAACCTCCTCCATGAATCTCCATGAATCTCCTCCATGAATCTCCATGAATCACCTCCATGAATCTCCATGAATCTCCATGAATCTCCAATAATCAACTCGATGAATCTCCATGAATCTTCATGAATCTCCTGATCCATGAACCTCTATGAATCTCCATGAATCTCCATGAATATCCTCCATGAATCTCCATGAATCTCCATGAATGTCCATGAATCTCCTGCATGAATCTCCATGAATCTCCATGAATCTCCATGAATGTCCATGAATCTCCTGCATGAATCTCCATGAATCTCCATGAATCTCCATGAATCTCCATCAACCTCCTCCATGAATCTCCATGAATCTCCTCCATGAATCTCCATGAATCACCTCCATGAATCTCCATGAATCTCCATGAATCTCCAATAATCAACTCGATGAATCTCCATGAATCTTCATGAATCTCCTGATCCATGAACCTCTATGAATCTCCATGAATCTCCATGAATATCCTCCATGAATCTCCATGAATCTCCATGAATGTCCATGAATCTCCTGCATGAATCTCCATGAATCTCCATGAACCTCCTCCATGAATCTCCATGATTCTCCATGAATATCCTCCATGAATCTCCATGAATCTCCATGAATCTCCTTCATCAATCTCCACGAATCTCCATGAATCTACATGAATCTCCATGAATCTCCATGAATCTCCATGGATCTCCATGAATTTCCATGAATCTCCATGCATCTCCATGAATCTCCATGAATCTCCATGAACCTCCTCCATGAATCTCCATGAATCGCCATGAATATCCAGGAATCTCCATGAATCTCCATGAATCTCCATGTATCTCCATGAATGTCCATGAATCTCCTGCATGAATCTCCATGAATCTCCATGAATCTCCATGAATCTCCATGAATCTCCTCGATGAATCTCCATGAATCTTCATGAATCTCCTGATCCATGAATCTCTATGAATCTCCATGAATTTCCATGAATATCCTCCATGAATCTCCATGGATCTCCATGAATTTCCATGAATCTCCATGCATCTCCATGAATCTCCATGAATCGCCATGAACCTCCTCCATGAATCTCCATGAATCGCCATGAATATCCATGAATCTCCATGAATCTCCATGAATCTCCATGTATCTCCAGGAATCTACATGAATCTCCATGAATCTCCATGAATGTCCTCGATGAATCTCCATGAATCTTCATGAATCTCCTGATCCATGAATCTCTATGAATCTCCATGAACTTCCATGAATATCCTCCATGAATCTCCATGAATCTCCATGAATCTCTATGAATTTCCATGAATCTCCATGTATCTCCATGAATCTCCATGTATCTCCATGAATCTCCATGAATTTCCAAGAATCTCTATGAATGTCCATGAATCTCCTCCATGAATCTCCATGAAAATCCATGAATATCCATGGATCTCCTCCATGAATCTCCATGAATCACCTCCATGAATCTCCATGAATCTCCATGAATGCCCATGAATCTCCATGACTCTCCATGAATCTCCTTGAATCTCCATGAATCTCCATAAATCTCCATGAATCTCGGTGAATATCCATGAATCTCCATGAATCTCCATGAATCTCCATGAATGTCCATGAATCTCCTGCATGAATCTCCATGAATCTCCATGAATCTCCATGAATGTACATGAATCTCCTGCATGAATCTCCTCCATGAATCTCCATGAATCTCCAAGAATCTCCTCCATGAATCTCCATGAATCTCCTCCATGAATCTCCATGAATATCCATGAATCTCCATGAATCTCCACGAATCTCCATGAATCTCCATGAATCTCCATGGATCTCCATGAATCTCCTCCGAGAATCTCCATGAATCTCCATGAATCTCCTTGAGTGTCCATAATTCTCCATGAATCTCCATGAATCTCCATGAATCTTCATGAATCTCCTGATCCATGAACCTCTATGAATCTCCATGAATCTCCATGAATATCCTCCATGAATCTCCATGAATATCCTCCATGAATCTCCATGAATCTCCATGAATGTCCATGAATCTCCTGCATGAATCTCCATGAATCTCCATGAATCTCCATGAATGTCCATGAATCTCCTGCATGAATCTCCATGAATCTCCATGAATCTCCATGAATCTCCATGAATCTCCATGAATCTCCTCGATGAATCTCCATGAATCTTCATGAATCACCTGATCCATGAATCTCTATGAATCTCCATGAATTTCCATGAATATCCTCCATGAATCTCCATGAATCTCCATGAATCTCCATGAATCTCCATGAATTTCCATGAATCTCCATGCATCTCCATGAATCTCCATGAATCTCCATGAACCTCCTCCATGAATCTCCATGAATCGCCATGAATATACATGAATCTCCATGAATCTCCATGAATCTCCATGTATCTCCATGAATCTACATGAATCTCCATGAATCTCCATGAATGTCCTCGATGAATCTCCATGAATCTCCTGATCCATGAATCTCTATGAATCTCCATGAATTTCCATGAATATCCTCCATGAATTTCCATGAATATCCTCCATGAATCTCCATGAATCTCCATGAATCTCTATGAATTTCCATGAATCTCCATGTATCTCCATGAATCTCCATGTATCTCCATGAATCTCCATGAATTTCCAAGAATCTCCATGAATGTCCATGAATCTCCTCCATGAATCTCCATGAAAATCCATGAATATCCAAGAATCTCCTCCATGAATCTCCATGAATCACCTCCATGAATCTCCATGAATCTCCATGAATGTCCATGAATCTCCATGACTCTCCATGAATCTCCTTGAATCTCCATGAATCTCCATAAATCTCCATGAATCTCGGTGAATATCCATGAATCTCCATGAATCTCCATGAATCTCCTTCATGAATCTCCATGAATCTCCAAGAATCTCCTCCATGAATCTCCATGAATCTCCATGAATCTCCATGAATCTCCATGAATCTCCATGAATCTCCATGAATCTCCATGCATCTCTATGAATCTCCATGAATCTCCATCAACCTCCTCCATGAATCTCCATGAATCTCCATGAATCTCCACCATGAATCTCCATGAATCTCCAAGAATCTCCTCCATGAATCTCCATGAATCTCCATGAATCTCAATGTATCTCCATGAATCTCCATGCATCTCCATGAATCTCCATGAATCTCCATCAACCTCCTCCATGAATCTCCATGAATCTCCATGAATCTCCTCCATGAATCTCCATGAATCTCCATGAATCTCCACGAATCTCCATGAATCTCCATGAATCTCCATGGATCTCCATGAATCTCCTCCGAGAATCTCCATGAATCACCTCCATGAATCTCCATGAATCTCCATGAATCTCCTCGATGAATCTCCATGAATCTTCATGAATCTCCTGATCCATGAACCTCTATGAATCTCCATGAGTCTCCATGAATATCCTCCATGAATCTCCATGAATCTCCATGAATGTCCATGAATCTCCTGCATGAATCTCCATGAATCTCCATGAATCTCCATGAATGTACATGAATCTCCTGCATGAATCTCCATGAATCTCCTCCATGAATCTCCATGAATCTCCAAGAATCTCCTCCATGAATCTCCATGAATCTCCATGAATCTCAATGTATCTCCATGAATCTCCATGCATCTCCATGAATCTCCATGAATCTCCATCAACCTCCTCCAGGAATCTCCATGAATCTCCATGAATCTCCTCCATGAATCTCCATGAATATCCATGAATCTCCATGAATCTCCACGAATCTCCATGAATCTCCATGAATCTCCATGGATCTCCATGAATCTCCTCCGAGAATCTCCATGAATCTCCTCCATGAATCTCCATGAATCTCCATGAATGCCCATGAATCTCCATGACTCTCCATGAATCTCCATGTATCTCCATGAATCTCCATGAATTTCCAAGAATCTCCATGAATGTCCATGAATCTCCTCCATGAATCTCCATGAATCTCCATGAATATCCATGAATATCCATGAATCTCCTCCATGAATCTCCATGAATCGCCATGAATATCCATGAATCTCCATGAATCTCCATGAATCTCCATGTATCTCCATGAATCTACATGAATCTCCATGAATCTCCATGAATGTCCTCGATGAATCTCCATGAATCTTCATGAATCTCCTGATCCATGAACCTCTATGAATCTCCATGAATCTCCATGAATCTCCATGAATCTCCATGAATGTCCTCCATGAATCTCCATGAATCTCCATGAGTCTCCATGAATCTCCATGAATTTCCAAGAATCTCCATGAATGTCCATGAATCTCCTCCATGAATCTCCATGAAAATCCATGAATATCCATGAATCTCCTCCATGAATCTCCATGAATCACCTCCATGAATCTCCATGAATCTCCATGAATGTCCATGAATCTCCATGACTCTCCATGAATCTCCTTGAATCTCCATGAATCTCCATAAATCTCCATGAATCTCGGTGAATATCCATGAATCTCCATGAATCTCCTTCATGAATCTCCATGAATCTCCAAGAATCTCCTCCATGAATCTCCATGAATCTCCATGAATCTCCATGAATCTCCATGAATCTCCATGAATCTCCATGAATCTCCATGCATCTCCATGAATCTCCATGAATCTCCATCAACCTCCTCCATGAATCTCCATGAATCTCCATGAATCTCCTCCATGAATCTCCATGAATCTCCAAGAATCTCCTCCATGAATCTCCATGAATCTCCATGAATCTCAATGTATCTCCATGAATCTCCATGCATCTCCATGAATCTCCATGAATCTCCATCAACCTCCTCCATGAATCTCCATGAATCTCCATGGATCTCCATGAATCTCCTCCGAGAATCTCCATGAATCTCCTCCATGAATCTCCATGAATCTCCATGAATGTCCATAATTCTCCATGAATCTCCAAGAATCTCCTCCATGAATCTCCATGAATCTCCATGAATCTCCATGAATCTCCATGAATCTCCATGAATCTCCATGAATCTCCATGCATCTCCATGAATCTCCATGAATATCCATCAACCTCCTCCATGAATCTCCATGAATCTCCATGAATCTCCTCCATGAATCTCCATGAATCTCCAAGAATCTCCTCCATGAATCTCCATGAATCTCCATGAATCTCAATGTATCTCCATGAATCTCCATCAACCTCCTCCATGAATCTCCATGAATCTCCATGAATCTCCTCCATGAATCTCCATGAATCTCAATGAATCTCCATGAATCTCCATGAATCTCCTCCATGAATCTCCATGAATCTCCATGAATCTCCATGAATCTCCACGAATCTCCTGCATGAATCTCCATGAATCTCCTCCATGAATCTCCATGAATCTCCAAGAATCTCCATGAATCTCCATGGATCTCCATGAATCTCCATCAACCTCCTCCATGAATCTCCATGAATCTCCATGAATCTCCTCCATGAATCTCCATGAATCTCCATGAATCTCCATGAATCTCCATGAATCTCCATGACCTCCTGTATGAATCTCCATGAATCTCCATGAATCTCCATGAATGTCCTCCATGAATCTCCATGAATCTCCATGTATTTCCAAGAATCTCCATGAATGTCCATGAATCTCCTCCATGAATCTCCATGAATCTCCATGAATATCCATGAATATCCATGAATCTCCTCCATGAATCTCCATGAATCACCTCCATGAATCTCCATGAATCTCCATGAATCTCCATGAATCGCCATGAATATCCATGAATCTCCATGAATCTCCATGAATCTCCATGTATCTCCATGAATCTACATGAATCTCCATGAATCTCCAGGAATGTCCTCGATGAATCTCCATGAATCTTCATGAATCTCCTTGAATCTCCATGAATCTCCATAAATCTCCATGAATCTCGGTGAATATCCATGAATCTCCATGAATCTCCATGAATCTCCATGAATGTCCATGAATCTCCTGCATGAATCTCCATGAATCTCCATGAATCTCCATGAATGTACATGAATCTCCTGCATGAATCTCCTCCATGAATCTCCATGAATCTCCAAGAATCTCCTCCATGAATCTCCATGAATCTCCTCCATGAATCTCCATGAATATCCATGAATCTCCATGAATCTCCACGAATCTCCATGAATCTCCATGAATCTCCATGGATCTCCATGAATCTCCTCCGAGAATCTCCATGAATCTCCATGAATCTCCTTGAGTGTCCATAATTCTCCATGAATCTCCATGAATCTCCATGAATCTTCATGAATCTCCTGATCCATGAACCTCTATGAATCTCCATGAATCTCCATGAATATCCTCCATGAATCTCCATGAATCTCCATGAATATCCTCCATGAATCTCCATGAATCTCCATGAATGTCCATGAATCTCCTGCATGAATCTCCATGAATCTCCATGAATCTCCATGAATGTCCATGAATCTCCTGCATGAATCTCCATGAATCTCCATGAATCTCCATGAATCTCCATGAATCTCCTCGATGAATCTCCATGAATCTTCATGAATCTCCTGATCCATGAATCTCTATGAATCTCCATGAATTTCCATGAATATCCTCCATGAATCTCCATGAATCTCCATGAATCTCCATGAATCTCCATGAATTTCCATGAATCTCCATGCATCTCCATGAATCTCCATGAATCTCCATGAACCTCCTCCATGAATCTCCATGAATCGCCATGAATATACATGAATCTCCATGAATCTCCATGAATCTCCATGTATCTCCATGAATCTACATGAATCTCCATGAATCTCCATGAATGTCCTCGATGAATCTCCATGAATCTTCATGAATCTCCTGATCCATGAATCTCTATGAATCTCCATGAATTTCCATGAATATCCTCCATGAATCTCCATGAATCTCCATGAATCTCTATGAATTTCCATGAATCTCCATGTATCTCCATGATTCTCCATGTATCTCCATGAATCTCCATGAATTTCCAAGAATCTCCATGAATGTCCATGAATCTCCTCCATGAATCTCCATGAAAATCCATGAATATCCATGAATCTCCTCCATGAATCTCCATGAATCACCTCCATGAATCTCCATGAATCTCCATGAATGTCCATGAATCTCCATGACTCTCCATGAATCTCCTTGAATCTCCATGAATCTCCATAAATCTCCATGAATCTCGGTGAATATCCATGAATCTCCATCAATCTCCATGAATCTCCTTCATGAATCTCCATGAATCTCCAAGAATCTCCTCAATGAATCTCCATGAATCTCCATGAATCTCCATGAATCTCCATGAATCTCCATGAATCTCCATGCATCTCCATGAATCTCCATGAATCTCCATCAACCTCCTCCATGAATCTCCATGAATCTCCATGAATCTCCACCATGAATCTCCATGAATCTCCAAGAATCTCCTCCATGAATCTCCATGAATCTCCATGAATCTCAATGTATCTCCATGAATCTCCATGCATCTCCATGAATCTCCATGAATCTCCATCAACCTCCTCCATGAATCTCCATGAATCTCCATGAATCTCCTCCATGAATCTCCATGAATCTCCATGAATCTCCACGAATCTCCATGAATCTCCATGAATCTTCATGGATCTCCATGAATCTCCTCCGAGAATCTCCATGAATCACCTCCATGAATCTCCATGAATCTCCATGAATCTCCTCGATGAATCTCCATGAATCTTCATGAATCTCCTGATCCATGAACCTCTATGAATCTCCATGAGTCTCCATGAATATCCTCCATGAATCTCCATGAATCTCCATGAATGTCCATGAATCTCCTGCATGAATCTCCATGAATCTCCATGAATCTCCATGAATGTACATGAATCTCCTGCATGAATCTCCATGAATCTCCTCCATGAATCTCCATGAATCTCCAAGAATCTCCTCCATGAATCTCCATGAATCTCCATGAATCTCAATGTATCTCCATGAATCTCCATGCATCTCCATGAATCTCCATGAATCTCCATCAACCTCCTCCATGAATCTCCATGAATCTCCTCCATGAATCTCCATGAATCTCCATGAATCTGCATGAATCTCCACGAATCTCCATGAATCTCCATGAATCTCCATGGATCTCCATGAATCTCCTCCGAGAATCTCCATGAATCTCCTCCATGAATCTCCATGAATCTCCATGAATGTCCATAATTCTCCATGAATCTCCATGAATCTCCATGAATCTACATGAATCTCCATGAATCTCCATGAATGTCCTCGATGAATCTCCATGAATCTTCATGAATCTCCATGAATCTCCATGAATCTCCTCCATGAATCTCCATGAATCTCCATGAATCTCCATGAATCTCCATGAATCTCCATGACCTCCTGTATGAATCTCCATGAATCTCCATGAGTCTCCATGAATGTCCTCCATGAATCTCCATGAATCTCCATGAATTTCCAAGAATCTCCATGAATGTCCATGAATCTCCTCCATGAATCTCCATGAATCTCCATGAATATCCATGAATATCCATGAATCTCCTCCATGAATCTCCATGAATCGCCATGAATATCCATGAATCTCCATGAATCTCCATGAATCTCCATGTATCTCCATGAATCTACATGAATCTCCATGAATCTCCATGAATGTCCTCGATGAATCTCCATGAATCTTCATGAATCTCCTGATCCATGAACCTCTATGAATCTCCATGAATCTCCATGAATCTCCATGAATCTCCATGAATGTCCTCCATGAATCTCCATGAATCTCCATGAGTCTCCATGAATCTCCATGAATTTCCAAGAATCTCCATGAATGTCCATGAATCTCCTCCATGAATCTCCATGAAAATCCATGAATATCCATGAATCTCCTCCATGAATCTCCATGAATCACCTCCATGAATCTCCATGAATCTCCATGAATGTCCATGAATCTCCATGACTCTCCATGAATCTCCTTGAATCTCCATGAATCTCCATAAATCTCCATGAATCTCGGTGAATATCCATGCATCTCCATGAATCTCCATGAATCTCCATCAACCTCCTCCATGAATCTCCATGAATCTCCATGAATCTCCTTCATGAATCTCCATGAATCTCCAAGAATCTCCTCCATGAATCTCCATGAATCTCCATGAATCTCCATGAATCTCCATGAATCTCCATGAATCTCCATGAATCTCCATGCATCTCCATGAATCTCCATGAATCTCCATCAACCTCCTCCATGAATCTCCATGAATCTCCATGGATCTCCATGAATCTCCTCCGAGAATCTCCATGAATCTCCTCCATGAATCTCCATGAATCTCCATGAATGTCCATAATTCTCCATGAATCTCCAAGAATCTCCTCCATGAATCTCCATGAATCTCCATGAATCTCCATGAATCTCCATGAATCTCCATGAATCTCCATGAATCTCCATGCATCTCCATGAATCTCCATGAATCTCCATCAACCTCCTCCATGAATCTCCATGAATCTCCATGAATCTCCTCCATGAATCTCCATGAATCTCCAAGAATCTCCTCCATGAATCTCCATGAATCTCCATGAATCTCAATGTATCTCCATGAATCTCCATCAACCTCCTCCATGAATCTCCATGAATCTCCATGAATCTCCTCCATGAATCTCCATGAATCTCCATGAATCTCCATGAATCTCCATGAATCTCCTCCATGAATCTCCATGAATCTCCATGAATCTCCATGGATCTCCATGAATCTCCTCCGAGAATCTCCATGAATCTCCTCCATGAATCTCCATGAATCTCCATGAATGTCCATAATTCTCCATGAATCTCCATGAATCTCCATGAATCTACATGAATCTCCATGAATCTCCATGAATGTCCTCGATGAATCTCCATGAATCTTCATGAATCTCCTGATCCATGAACCTCTATGAATCTCCATGAATCTCCATGAATGTCCTCCATGAATCTCCATGAATCTCCATGAATCTCCATGAATCTCCATCAACCTCCTCCATGAATCTCCATGAATCTCCATGAATCTCCTCCATGAATCTCCATGAATCTCCATGAATCTCCATGAATCTCCATGAATCTCCATGACCTCCTGTATGAATCTCCATGATCTCCATGAATCTCCATGAATGTCCTCCATGAATCTCCATGAATCTCCATGTATTTCCAAGAATCTCCATGAATGTCCATGAATCTCCTCCATGAATCTCCATGAATCTCCATGAATATCCATGAATATCCATGAATCTCCTCCATGAATCTCCATGAATCTCCATGAATCGCCATGAATATCCATGAATCTCCATGAATCTCCATGAATCTCCATGTATCTCCATGAATCTACATGAATCTCCATGAATCTCCAGGAATGTCCTCGATGAATCTCCATGAATCTTCATGAATCTCCTGATCCATGAACCTCTATGAATCTCCATGAATCTCCATGAATCTCCATGAATCTCCATGAATGTCCTCCATGAATCTCCATGAATCTCCATGAGTCTCCATGAATCTCCATGAATTTCCAAGAATCTCCATGAATGTCCATGAATCTCCTCCATGAATCTCCATGAAAATCCATGAATATCCATGAATCTCCTCCATGAATCTCCATGAATCACCTCCATGAATCTCCATGAATCTCCATGAATGTCCATGAATCTCCATGACTCTCCATGAATCTCCTTGAATCTCCATGAATCTCCATAAATCTCCATGAATCTCGGTGAATATCCATGCATCTCCATGAATCTCCATGAATCTCCATCAACCTCCTCCATGAATCTCCATGAATCTCCATGAATCTCCTTCATGAATCTCCATGAATCTCCAAGAATCTCCTCCATGAATCTCCATGAATCTCCATGAATCTCCATGAATCTCCATGAATCTCCATGAATCTCCATGAATCTCCATGCATCTCCATGAATCTCCATGAATCTCCATCAACCTCCTCCATGAATCTCCATGAATCTCCATGGATCTCCATGAATCTCCTCCGAGAATCTCCATGAATCTCCTCCATGAATCTCCATGAATCTCCATGAATGTCCATAATTCTCCATGAATCTCCAAGAATCTCCTCCATGAATCTCCATGAATCTCCATGAATCTCCATGAATCTCCATGAATCTCCATGAATCTCCATGAATCTCCATGCATCTCCATGAATCTCCATGAATCTCCATCAACCTCCTCCATGAATCTCCATGAATCTCCATGAATCTCCTCCATGAATCTCCATGAATCTCCAAGAATCTCCTCCATGAATCTCCATGAATCTCCATGAATCTCAATGTATCTCCATGAATCTCCATCAACCTCCTCCATGAATCTCCATGAATCTCCATGAATCTCCTCCATGAATCTCCATGAATCTCCATGAATCTCCATGAATCTCCATGAATCTCCTCCATGAATCTCCATGAATCTCCATGAATCTCCATGGATCTCCATGAATCTCCTCCGAGAATCTCCATGAATCTCCTCCATGAATCTCCATGAATCTCCATGAATGTCCATAATTCTCCATGAATCTCCATGAATCTCCATGAATCTACATGAATCTCCATGAATCTCCATGAATGTCCTCGATGAATCTCCATGAATCTTCATGAATCTCCTGATCCATGAACCTCTATGAATCTCCATGAATCTCCATGAATGTCCTCCATGAATCTCCATGAATCTCCATGAATCTCCATGAATCTCCATCAACCTCCTCCATGAATCTCCATGAATCTCCATGAATCTCCTCCATGAATCTCCATGAATCTCCATGAATCTCCATGAATCTCCATGAATCTCCATGACCTCCTGTATGAATCTCCATGAATCTCCATGAATCTCCATGAATGTCCTCCATGAATCTCCATGAATCTCCATGTATTTCCAAGAATCTCCATGAATGTCCATGAATCTCCTCCATGAATCTCCATGAATCTCCATGAATATCCATGAATATCCATGAATCTCCTCCATGAATCTCCATGAATCTCCATGAATCGCCATGAATATCCATGAATCTCCATGAATCTCCATGAATCTCCATGTATCTCCATGAATCTACATGAATCTCCATGAATCTCCAGGAATGTCCTCGATGAATCTCCATGAATCTTCATGAATCTCCTGATCCATGAACCTCTATGAATCTCCATGAATCTCCATGAATCTCCATGAATCTCCATGAATGTCCTCCATGAATCTCCATGAATCTCCATGAGTCTCCATGAATCTCCATGAATTTCCAAGAATCTCCATGAATGTCCATGAATCTCCTCCATGAATCTCCATGAAAATCCATGAATATCCATGAATCTCCTCCATGAATCTCCATGAATCACCTCCATGAATCTCCATGAATCTCCATGAATGTCCATGAATCTCCATGACTCTCCATGAATCTCCTTGAATCTCCATGAATCTCCATAAATCTCCATGAATCTCGGTGAATATCCATGAATCTCCATGAATCTCCTTCATGAATCTCCATGAATCTCCAAGAATCTCCTCCATGAATCTCCATGAATCTCCATGAATCTCCATGAATCTCCATGAATCTCCATGAATCTCCATGAATCTCCATGCATCTCCATGAATCTCCATGAATCTCCATCAACCTCCTCCATGAATCTCCATGAATCTCCATGAATCTCCTCCATGAATCTCCATGAATCTCCAAGAATCTCCTCCATGAATCTCCATGAATCTCCACGAATCTCAATGTATCTCCATGAATCTCCATGCATCTCCATGAATCTCCATGAATCTCCATCAACCTCCTCCATGAATCTCCATGAATCTCCATGAATCTCCTCCATGAATCTCCATGAATCTCCATGAATCTCCATGAATCTCCACGAATCTCCATGAATCTCCATGAATCTCCATGGATCTCCATGAATCTCCTCCGAGAATCTCCATGAATCTCCTCCATGAATCTCCATGAATCTCCATGAATGTCCATAATTCTCCATGAATCTCCATGAATCTCCATGAATTTCCAAGAATCTCCATGAATGTCCATGAATGTCCTCCATGAACCTCCATGTATCTCCATGAATATCCATGAATCTCCATGAATCTCCTCCATGAATCTCCATGAATCTCCAGGAATCTCCAGGAATCTTCATGAATCTCCTCCATGAATCTCCATGAATCTCCATGAATCTCCATGTATCTCCATGAATCTACATGAATCCCCATGAATCTCCATGAATCTCCATGAATCTCCTCGATGAATCTCCATGAATCTGCATGAATCTCCTGATCCATGAACCTCTATGAATCTCCATGAATCTCCATGAATATCCTCCATGAATCTCCATGAATCTCCTCCATGAATCTCCATGAATCTCCATGAATCTCTATGCATCTCCATGAATCTCCATGAATCTCCATGAACCTCCTCCATGAATCTCCATGAATCTCCTTGAATATCCATGAATCTCCATGAATCTCCATGAATCTCCATGTATCTCCATGAATCTACATGAATCTCCATGAATCTCCATGAATGTCCTCGATGAATCTCCATGAATCTCCAAGAATCTCCTCCATGAATCTCCATGAATCTCCATGAATCTCCATGAATCTCCATGAATCTCCATGACCTCCTGTATGAATCTCCATGAATCTCCATGAATCTCCATGAATGTCCTCCATGAATCTCCATGAATCTCCATGAATTTCCAAGAATCTCCATGAATGTCCATGAATCTCCTCCATGAATCTCCATGAATCTCCATGAATATCCATGAATATCCATGAATCTCCTCCATGAATCTCCATGAATCACCTCCATGAATCTCCATGAATCTCCATGAATGTCCATGAATCTCCATGACTCTCCATGAATCTCCTTGAATCTCCATGAATCTCCATAAATCTCCATGAATCTCCGTGAATCTCCATGAATCTCAATGAATCTCCAAGAATCTCCTCCATGAATCTCCATGAATCTCCATGAATCTCCATGAATCTCCATGACCTCCTGTATGAATCTCCATGAATCTCCATGAATCTCCATGAATGTCCTCCATGAATCTCCATGAATTTCCAAGAATCTCCATGAATGTCCATGAATCTCCTCCATGAATCTCCATGAATCTCCATGAATATCCATGAATATCCATGAATCTCCTCCATGAATCTCCATGAATCACCTCCATGAATCTCCATGAATCTCCATGAATCTCCATGCATCTCCATGAATCTCCATGAATCTCCATCAACTTCATCCATGAATCTCCATTAATCTCCTCCATGAATCTCCATGAATAACCTCCATGAATCTCCATGAATCTCCATGAATCTCCTCGATGAATCTCCATGAATCTTCATGAATCTCCTGATCCATGAACCTCTATGAATCTCCATGAGTCTCCATGAATATCCTCCATGAATCTCCATGAATCTCCATGAATGTCCATGAATCTCCTGCATGAAACTCCATGAATCTCCATGAATCTCCATGAATGTACATGAATCTCCTGCATGAATCTCCATGAATCTCCTCCATGAATCTCCATGAATCTCCAAGAATCTCCTCCATGAATCTCCATGAATCTCCATGAATCTCAATGTATCTCCATGAATCTCCATGCATCTCCATCAACCTCCTCCATGAATCTCCATCAACCTCCTCCATGAATCT
The DNA here is from genome assembly GCA_963971365.1 of Lasioglossum villosulum. Lineage (NCBI taxonomy): Eukaryota > Metazoa > Arthropoda > Insecta > Hymenoptera > Halictidae > Lasioglossum > Lasioglossum villosulum. Next base: position 76,187 of record CAXARU010000029.1, on the reverse strand, counting down.
CCATGAATCTCCATGAATCTCCATGAATCTCGACGAATCTCCATGAATCTCCATGAATCTCGATGAATCTCCATGAATCTCCTCCATGAATCTCCATGAATCTCCAAGAATCTCCTCCATGAATCTCCATGAATCTCCATGAATCTCCATGAATCTCCATGAATCTCCATGAATCTCCATGACCTCCTGTATGAATCTCCATGAATCTCCATGAATCTCCATGCATCTCCATGAATCTCCATGAATCTCCATCAACCTCCTCCATGAATCTCCATGAGTCTCCTCCATGAATCTCCATGAATCACCTCCATGAATCTCCATGAATCTCCATGAATCTCCAATAATCTCCTCGATGAATCTCCATGAATCTTCATGAATCTCCTGATCCATGAACCTCTATGAATCTCCATGAATCTCCATGAATATCCTCCATGAATCTCCATGAATCTCCATGAATGTCCATGAATCTCCTGCATGAATCTCCATGAATCTCCATGAATCTCCATGAATGTCCATGAATCTCCTGCATGAATCTCCATGAATCTTCATGAATCTCCTGATCCATGAATCTCTATGAATCTCCATGAATTTCCATGAATATCCTCCATGAATCTCCATGAATCTCCATGAATCTCCATGAATTTCCATGAATCTCCATGCATCGCCATGAATCTCCATGAATCTCCATGAATCTCCATGAATCGCCATGAATATCCATGAATCTCCATGAATCTCCATGAATCTCCATGTATCTCCATGAATCTACATGAATCTCCGTGAATCTCCATGAATCTCCATTAATCTCCAAGAATCTCCTCCATGAATCTCCATGAATCTCCATGAATCTCCATGAATCTCCATGAGTTCCTGTATGAATCTCCATGAATCTCCATGAATCTCCATGCATCTCCATGAATCTCCATGAATCTCCATCAACTTCCTCCATGAATCTCCATTAATCTCCTCCATGAATCTCCATGAATCTCCTCCATGAATCTCCATGAATCTCCATGAATCTCCATGTATCTCCATGAATCTACATGAATCCCCATGAATCTCCATGAATCTCCATGAATCTCCTCGATGAATCTCCATGAATCTGCATGAATCTCCTGATCCATGAACCTCTATGAATCTCCATGAATCTCCATGAATATCCTCCATGAATCTCCATGAATCTCCTCCATGAATCTCCATGAATCTCCATGAATCTCTATGCATCTCCATGAATCTCCATGAATCTCCATGAACCTCCTCCATGAATCTCCATGAATCTCCTTGAATATCCATGAATCTCCATGAATCTCCATGAATCTCCATGTATCTCCATGAATCTACATGAATCTCCATGAATCTCCATGAATGTCCTCGATGAATCTCCATGAATCTCCAAGAATCTCCTCCATGAATCTCCATGAATCTCCATGAATCTCCATGAATCTCCATGAATCTCCATGACCTCCTGTATGAATCTCCATGAATCTCCATGAATCTCCATGAATGTCCTCCATGAATCTCCATGAATCTCCATGAATTTCCAAGAATCTCCATGAATGTCCATGAATCTCCTCCATGAATCTCCATGAATCTCCATGAATATCCATGAATATCCATGAATCTCCTCCATGAATCTCCATGAATCACCTCCATGAATCTCCATGAATCTCCATGAATGTCCATGAATCTCCATGACTCTCCATGAATCTCCTTGAATCTCCATGAATCTCCATAAATCTCCATGAATCTCCGTGAATCTCCATGAATCTCAATGAATCTCCAAGAATCTCCTCCATGAATCTCCATGAATCTCCATGAATCTCCATGAATCTCCATGACCTCCTGTATGAATCTCCATGAATCTCCATGAATCTCCATGAATGTCCTCCATGAATCTCCATGAATTTCCAAGAATCTCCATGAATGTCCATGAATCTCCTCCATGAATCTCCATGAATCTCCATGAATATCCATGAATATCCATGAATCTCCTCCATGAATCTCCATGAATCACCTCCATGAATCTCCATGAATCTCCATGAATCTCCATGCATCTCCATGAATCTCCATGAATCTCCATCAACTTCATCCATGAATCTCCATTAATCTCCTCCATGAATCTCCATGAATAACCTCCATGAATCTCCATGAATCTCCATGAATCTCCTCGATGAATCTCCATGAATCTTCATGAATCTCCTGATCCATGAACCTCTATGAATCTCCATGAGTCTCCATGAATATCCTCCATGAATCTCCATGAATCTCCATGAATGTCCATGAATCTCCTGCATGAAACTCCATGAATCTCCATGAATCTCCATGAATGTACATGAATCTCCTGCATGAATCTCCATGAATCTCCTCCATGAATCTCCATGAATCTCCAAGAATCTCCTCCATGAATCTCCATGAATCTCCATGAATCTCAATGTATCTCCATGAATCTCCATGCATCTCCATCAACCTCCTCCATGAATCTCCATCAACCTCCTCCATGAATCTCCATGAATCTCCATGAATCTCCATGAATCTCGACGAATCTCCATGAATCTCCATGAATCTCGATGAATCTCCATGAATCTCCTCCATGAATCTCCATGAATCTCCAAGAATCTCCTCCATGAATCTCCATGAATCTCCATGAATCTCCATGAATCTCCATGAATCTCCATGAATCTCCATGACCTCCTGTATGAATCTCCATGAATCTCCATGAATCTCCATGCATCTCCATGAATCTCCATGAATCTCCATCAACCTCCTCCATGAATCTCCATGAGTCTCCTCCATGAATCTCCATGAATCACCTCCATGAATCTCCATGAATCTCCATGAATCTCCAATAATCTCCTCGATGAATCTCCATGAATCTTCATGAATCTCCTGATCCATGAACCTCTATGAATCTCCATGAATCTCCATGAATATCCTCCATGAATCTCCATGAATCTCCATGAATGTCCATGAATCTCCTGCATGAATCTCCATGAATCTCCATGAATCTCCATGAATGTCCATGAATCTCCTGCATGAATCTCCATGAATCTTCATGAATCTCCTGATCCATGAATCTCTATGAATCTCCATGAATTTCCATGAATATCCTCCATGAATCTCCATGAATCTCCATGAATCTCCATGAATTTCCATGAATCTCCATGCATCGCCATGAATCTCCATGAATCTCCATGAATCTCCATGAATCGCCATGAATATCCATGAATCTCCATGAATCTCCATGAATCTCCATGTATCTCCATGAATCTACATGAATCTCCGTGAATCTCCATGAATCTCCATTAATCTCCAAGAATCTCCTCCATGAATCTCCATGAATCTCCATGAATCTCCATGAATCTCCATGAGTTCCTGTATGAATCTCCATGAATCTCCATGAATCTCCATGCATCTCCATGAATCTCCATGAATCTCCATCAACTTCCTCCATGAATCTCCATTAATCTCCTCCATGAATCTCCATGAATCACCTCCATGAATCTCCATGAATCTCCATGAATCCCCATGAATATCCATGAATATCCATGAATCTCCTCCATGAATCTCCATGAATCACCTCCATGAATCTCCATGAATCTCCATGAATGTCCATGAATCTCCATGACTCTCCATGAATCTCCTTGAATCTCCATGAGTCTCCATGAATATCCTCCATGAATCTCCATGAATCTCCATGAATGTACATGAATCTCCTGCATGAATCTCCATCAACCTCCTCCATGAATCTCCATGAATCTCCATGAATCTCCTCCATGAATCTCCATGAATCTCCATGAATCTGCATGAATCTCCACGAATCTCCATGAATCTCCATGAATCTCCATGGATCTCCATGAATCTCCTCCGAGAATCTCCATGAATCTCCTCCATGAATCTCCATGAATCTCCATGAATGTCCATAATTCTCCATGAATCTCCATGAATCTCCATGAATCTACATGAATCTCCATGAATCTCGATGAATCTCCATGAATCTCCTCCATGAATCTCCATGAATCTCCAAGAATCTCCTCCATGAATCTCCATGAATTTCCATGAATCTCCATGCATCTCCATGAATCTCCATGAATCTCCATGAATATCCATGAATCTCCATGAATCTCCATGAATCTCCATGTATCTCCATGAATCTACATGAATCTCCATGAATCTCCATGAATGTCCTCGATGAATCTCCATGAATCTTCATGAATCTCCTGATCCATGAATCTCTAAGAATCTCCATGAATTTCCATGAATATCCTCCATGAATCTCCATGAATCTCCATGAATCTCTATGAATTTCCATGAATCTCCATGTATCTCCATGAATCTCCATGTATCTCCATGAATCTCCATGAATTTCCAAGAATCTCCATGAATGTCCATGAATCTCCTCCATGAATCTCCATGAAAATCCATGAATATCCATGAATCTCCTCCATGAATCTCCATGAATCACCTCCATGAATCTCCATGAATCTCCATGAATGTCCATGAATCTCCATGACTCTCCATGAATCTCCTTGAATCTCCATGAATCTCCATAAATCTCCATGAATCTCGGTGAATATCCATGAATCTCCATGAATCTCCATGAATCTCCTTCATGAATCTCCATGAATCTCCAAGAATCTCCTCCATGAATCTCCATGAATCTCCATGAATCTCCATGAATCTCCATGAATCTCCATGAATCTCCATGAATCTCCATGCATCTCCATGAATCTCCATGAATCTCCATCAACCTCCTCCATGAATCTCCATGAATCTCCATGAATCTCCTCCATGAATCTCCATGAATCTCCAAGAATCTCCTCCATGAATCTCCATGAATCTCCATGAATCTCAATGTATCTCCATGAATCTCCATGCATCTCCATGAATCTCCATGAATCTCCATCAACCTCCTCCATGAATCTCCATGAATCTCCATGAATCTCCTCCATGAATCTCCATGAATCTCCATGAATCTCCATGAATCTCCACGAATCTCCATGAATCTCCATGAATCTCCATGGATCTCCATGAACCTCCTCCGAGAATCTCCATGAATCACCTCCATGAATCTCCATGAATCTCCATGAATCTCCTCGATGAATCTCCATGAATCTTCATGAATCTCCTGATCCATGAACCTCTATGAATCTCCATGAGTCTCCATGAATATCCTCCATGAATCTCCATGAATCTCCATGAATGTCCATGAATCTCCTGCATGAATCTCCATGAATCTCCATGAATCTCCATGAATGTACATGAATCTCCTGCATGAATCTCCATGAATCTCCTCCATGAATCTCCATGAATCTCCAAGAATCTCCTCCATGAATCTCCATGAATCTCCATGAATCTCAATGTATCTCCATGAATCTCCATGCATCTCCATGAATCTCCATGAATCTCCATCAACCTCCTCCATGAATCTCCATGAATCTCCATGAATCTCCTCCATGTATCTCCATGAATCTCCATGTATCTCCATGAATCTCCATGAATTTCCAAGAATCTCCATGAATGTCCATGAATCTCCTCCATGAATCTCCATGAAAATCCATGAATATCCATGAATCTCCTCCATGAATCTCCATGAATCACCTCCATGAATCTCCATGAATCTCCATGAATGTCCATGAATCTCCATGACTCTCCATGAATCTCCTTGAATCTCCATGAATCTCCATAAATCTCCATGAATCTCGGTGAATATCCATGAATCTCCATGAATCTCCATGAATCTCCTTCATGAATCTCCATGAATCTCCAAGAATCTCCTCCATGAATCTCCATGAATCTCCATGAATCTCCATGAATCTCCATGAATCTCCATGAATCTCCATGAATCTCCATGCATCTCCATGAATCTCCATGAATCTCCATCAACCTCCTCCATGAATCTCCATGAATCTCCATGAATCTCCTCCATGAATCTCCATGAATCTCCAAGAATCTCCTCCATGAATCTCCATGAATCTCCATGAATCTCAATGTATCTCCATGAATCTCCATGCATCTCCATGAATCTCCATGAATCTCCATCAACCTCCTCCATGAATCTCCATGAATCTCCATGAATCTCCATGAATCTCCTCCATGAATCTCCATGAATCTCCATGAATCTCCATGAATCTCCACGAATCTCCATGAATCTCCATGAATCTCCATGGATCTCCATGAACCTCCTCCGAGAATCTCCATGAATCACCTCCATGAATCTCCATGAATCTCCATGAATCTCCTCGATGAATCTCCATGAATCTTCATGAATCTCCTGATCCATGAACCTCTATGAATCTCCATGAGTCTCCATGAATATCCTCCATGAATCTCCATGAATCTCCATGAATGTCCATGAATCTCCTGCATGAATCTCCATGAATCTCCATGAATCTCCATGAATGTACATGAATCTCCTGCATGAATCTCCATGAATCTCCTCCATGAATCTCCATGAATCTCCAAGAATCTCCTCCATGAATCTCCATGAATCTCCATGAATCTCAATGTATCTCCATGAATCTCCATGCATCTCCATGAATCTCCATGAATCTCCATCAACCTCCTCCATGAATCTCCATGAATCTCCATGAATCTCCTCCATGAATCTCCATGAATCTCCATGAATCTGCATGAATCTCCACGAATCTGCATGAATCTCCATGAATCTCCATGGATCTCCATGAATCTCCTCCGAGAATCTCCATGAATCTCCTCCATGAATCTCCATGAATCTCCATGAATGTCCATAATTCTCCATGAATGTCCATGAATCTCCTGCATGAATCTCCATGAATCTCCATGAATCTCCATGAATGTACATGAATCTCCTGCATGAATCTCCATGAATCTCCTCCATGAATCTCCATGAATCTCCAAGAATCTCCTCCATGAATCTCCATGAATCTCCATGAATCTCAATGTATCTCCATGAATCTCCATGCATCTCCATGAATCTCCATGAATCTCCATCAACCTCCTCCATGAATCTCCATGAATCTCCATGAATCTCCTCCATGAATCTCCATGAATCTCCACGAATCTCCATGAATCTCCATGAATCTCCATGAATCTCCATGGATCTCCATGAATCTCCTCCGAGAATCTCCATGAATCTCCTCCATGAATCTCCATGAATCTCCATGAATGTCCATAATTCTCCATGAATCTCCATGAATGTCCATAATTCTCCATGAATCTCCATGAATCTCCATGAATCTACATGAATCTCCATGAATCTCCATGAATGTCCTCGATGAATCTCCATGAATATCCATGAATCTCCATGAATCTCCATGAATCTCCATGTATCTCCATGAATCTCGGTGAATATCCATGAATCTCCATGAATCTCCATGAATCTCCTTCATGAATCTCCATGAATCTCCAAGAATCTCCTCCATGAATCTCCATGAATCTCCATGAATCTCCATGAATCTCCATGAATCTCCATGAATCTCCATGAATCTCCATGCATCTCCATGAATCTCCATGAATCTCCATCAACCTCCTCCATGAATCTCCATGAATCTCCATGAATCTCCTCCATGAATCTCCATGAATCTCCAAGAATCTCCTCCATGAATCTCCATGAATCTCCATGAATCTCAATGTATCTCCATGAATCTCCATGCATCTCCATGAATCTCCATGAATCTCCATCAACCTCCTCCATGAATCTCCATGAATCTCCATGAATCTCCTCCATGAATCTCCATGAATCTCCATGAATCTCCATGAATCTCCACGAATCTCCATGAATCTCCATGAATCTCCATGGATCTCCATGAACCTCCTCCGAGAATCTCCATGAATCACCTCCATGAATCTCCATGAATCTCCATGAATCTCCTCGATGAATCTCCATGAATCTTCATGAATCTCCTGATCCATGAACCTCTATGAATCTCCATGAGTCTCCATGAATATCCTCCATGAATCTCCATGAATCTCCATGAATGTCCATGAATCTCCTGCATGAATCTCCATGAATCTCCATGAATCTCCATGAATGTACATGAATCTCCTGCATGAATCTCCATGAATCTCCTCCATGAATCTCCATGAATCTCCAAGAATCTCCTCTATGAATCTCCATGAATCTCCATGAATCTCAATGTATCTCCATGAATCTCCATGCATCTCCATGAATCTCCATGAATCTCCATCAACCTCCTCCATGAATCTCCATGAATCTCCATGAATCTCCTCCATGAATCTCCATGAATCTCCATGAATCTGCATGAATCTCCACGAATCTCCATGAATCTCCATGAATCTCCATGGATCTCCATGAATCTCCTCCGAGAATCTCCATGAATCTCCTCCATGAATCTCCATGAATCTCCATGAATGTCCATAATTCTCCATGAATGTCCATGAATCTCCTGCATGAATCTCCATGAATCTCCATGAATGTACATGAATCTCCTGCATGAATCTCCATGAATCTCCTCCATGAATCTCCATGAATCTCCAAGAATCTCCTCCATGAATCTCCATGAATCTCCATGAATCTCAATGTATCTCCATGAATCTCCATGCATCTCCATGAATCTCCATGAATCTCCATCAACCTCCTCCATGAATCTCCATGAATCTCCATGAATCTCCTCCATGAATCTCCATGAATCTCCACGAATCTCCATGAATCTCCATGAATCTCCATGAATCTCCATGGATCTCCATGAATCTCCTCCGAGAATCTCCATGAATCTCCTCCATGAATCTCCATGAATCTCCATGAATGTCCATAATTCTCCATGAATCTCCATGAATGTCCATAATTCTCCATGAATCTCCATGAATCTCCATGAATCTACATGAATCTCCATGAATCTCCCTGAATGTCCTCGATGAATCTCCATGAATCTTCATGAATCTCCTGATCCATGAACCTCTATGAATCTCCATGAATCTCCATGAATGTCCTCCATGAATCTCCATGAATCTCCATGAATCTCCATGAATCTCCATCAACCTCCTCCATGAATCTCCATGAATCTCCATGAATCTCCTCCATGAATCTCCATGAATCTCCATGAATCTCCATGAATCTCCACTAATCTCCATGAATCTCCATGAATCTCCATAGATCTCCATGAATCTCCTCCGAGAATCTCCATGAATCTCCTCCATGAATCTCCATGAATCTCCATGAATGTCCATAATTCTCCATGAATCTCCATGAATCTCCATGAATCTCCATGAATTTCCAAGAATCTCCATGAATGCCCATGAATGTCCTCCATGAACCTCCATGTATCTCCATTAATATCCATGAATCTCCATGAATCTCCTCCATGAATCTCCATGAATCTCCAGGAATCTCCAGGAATCTTCATGAATCTCCTCCATGAATCTCCATGAATCTCCATGAATCTCCATGTATCTCCATGAATCTCCATGAATCTCCATCAACCTCCTCCATGAATCTCCATGAATCTCCATGAATCTCCTCCATGAATCTCCATGAATCTCCACGAATCTCCATGAATCTCCATGAATCTCCATGAATCTCCATGGATCTCCATGAATCTCCTCCGAGAATCTCCATGAATCTCCTCCATGAATCTCCATGAATCTCCATGAATGTCCATAATTCTCCATGAATCTCCATGAATGTCCATAATTCTCCATGAATCTCCATGAATCTCCATGAATCTACATGAATCTCCATGAATCTCCATGAATGTCCTCGATGAATCTCCATGAATCTTCATGAATCTCCTGATCCATGAACCTCTATGAATCTCCATGAATCTCCATGAATGTCCTCCATGAATCTCCATGAATCTCCATGAATCTCCATGAATCTCCATCAACCTCCTCCATGAATCTCCATGAATCTCCATGAATCTCCTCCATGAATCTCCATGAATCTCCATGAATCTCCATGAATCTCCACTAATCTCCATGAATCTCCATGAATCTCCATAGATCTCCATGAATCTCCTCCGAGAATCTCCATGAATCTCCTCCATGAATCTCCATGAATCTCCATGAATGTCCATAATTCTCCATGAATCTCCATGAATCTCCATGAATCTCCATGAATTTCCAAGAATCTCCATGAATGCCCATGAATGTCCTCCATGAACCTCCATGTATCTCCATTAATATCCATGAATCTCCATGAATCTCCTGCATGAATCTCCATGAATCTCCAGGAATCTCCAGGAATCTTCATGAATCTCCTCCATGAATCTCCATGAATCTCCATGAATCTCAATGTATCTCCATGAATCTCCATGCATCTCCATGAATCTCCATGAATCTCCATCAACCTCCTCCATGAATCTCCATGAATGTCCATGAATGTCCTCCATGAACCTCCATGTATCTCCATGAATCTCCATGAATCTCCATGAATTTCCAAGAATCTCCATGAATGTCCATGAATCTTCTCCATGAATCTCCATGAATCTCCATGAATATCCATGAATATCCATGAATCTCCTCCATGAATCTCCATGAATCACCTCCATGAATCTCCATGAATCTCCATGAATCTCCATGTATCTCCATGAATCTACATGAATCCCCATGAATCTCCATGAATCTCCATGAATCTCCTCGATGAATCTCCATGAATCTGCATGAATCTCCTGATCCATGAACCTCTATGAATCTCCATGAATCTCCATGAATATCCTCCATGAATCTCCATGAATGTCCTCCATGAATCTCCATGAATCTCCATGAGTCTCCATGAATCTCCATGAATATCCATGCATCTCCATGAATCTCCATGAATCTCCATCAACCTCCTCCATGAATCTCCATGAATGTCCATGAATGTCCTCCATGAACCTCCATGTATCTCCATTAATATCCATGAATCTCCATGAATCTCCTCCATGAATCTCCATGAATCTACATGAATCCCCATGAATCTCCATGAATCTCCATGAATCTCCTCGATGAATCTCCATGAATCTGCATGAATCTCCTGATCCATGAACCTCTATGAATCTCCATGAATCTCCATGAATATCCTCCATGAATCTCCATGAATGTCCTCCATGAATCTCCATGAATCTCCATGAGTCTCCATGAATCTCCATGAATATCCATGCATCTCCATGAATCTCCATGAATCTCCATCAACCTCCTCCATGAATCTCCATGAATGTCCATCAATGTCCTCCATGAATCTCCATGAATCTCAATGTATCTCCATGAATCTCCATGCATCTCCATGAATCTTCATGAATCTCCATCAACCTCCTCCATGAATCTCCATGAATCTCCATGAATCTCCTCCATGAATCTCCATGAATCTCCAAGAATCTCCTCCATGAATCTCCATGAATCTCCATGAATCTCAATGTATCTCCATGAATCTCCATGCATCTCCATGAATCTCCATGAATCTCCATCAACCTCCTCCATGAATCTCCATGAATGTCCATGAATGTCCTCCATGAACCTCCATGTATCTCCATTAATATCCATGAATCTCCATGAATCTCCTCCATGAATCTCCATGAATCTCCAGGAATCTCCAGGAATCTTCATGAATCTCCTCCATGAATCTCCATGAATCTCCATGAATCTCCATGTATCTCCATGAATCTACATGAATCCCCATGAATCTCCATGAATCTCCATGAATCTCCTCGATGAATCTCCATGAATCTGCATGAATCTCCTGATCCATGAACCTCTATGAATCTCCATGAATCTCCATGAATATCCTCCATGAATCTCCATGAATGTCCTCCATGAATCTGCATGAATCTCCATGAGTCTCCATGAATCTCCATGAATATCCATGAATATCCATGAATCTCCTCCATGAATCTCCATGAATCTCCATGAATCTCCATGACTCTCCATGAATCTCCTTGAATCTCCATGAATCTCCATAAATCTCCATGAATCTCCGTGAATCTCCATGAATCTCCAAGAATCTCCTCCATGAATCTCCATGAATCTCCATGAATCTCCATGAATCTCCATGAATCTCCATGACCTCCTGTATGAATCTCCATGAATCTCCATGAATCTCCATGCATCTCCATGAGTCTCCATGAATCTCCATGAATCTCCTCCATGAATCTCCATGAATCTCCATGAATCTCCTCCATGAATCTCCATGAATCTCCATGAATCTCAATGTATCTCCATGAATCTCCATGCATCTCCATGAATCTCCATGAATCTCCATCAACCTCCTCCATGAATCTCCATGAATCTCCTCCATGAATCTCCATGAATCTCCAAGAATCTCCTCCATGAATCTCCATGAATCTCCATGAATCTCAATGTATCTCCATGAATCTCCATGCATCTCCATGAATCTCCATGAATCTCCATCAACCTCCTCCATGAATCTCCATGAATGTCCATGAATGTCCTCCATGAACCTCCATGTATCTCCATGAATATCCATGAATCTCCATGACCTCCTGTATGAATCTCCATGAATCTCCATGAATCTCCATGAATGTCCTCCATGAATCTCCATGAATCTCCATGAATTTCCAAGAATCTCCATGAATGTCCATGAATCTCCTCCATGAATCTCCATGAATCTCCATGAATATCCATGAATATCCATGAATCTCCTCCATGAATCTCCATGAATCACCTCCATGAATCTCCATGAATCTCCATGAATGTCCATGAATCTCCATGACTCTCCATGAATCTCCTTGAATCTCCATGAATCTCCATAAATCTCCATGAATCTCCGTGAATCTCCATGAATCTCCATGAATCTCCAAGAATCTCCTCCATGAATCTCCATGAATCTCCATGACCTCCTGTATGAATCTCCATGCATCTCCATCAACTTCCTCCATGAATCTTCATGAATCTCCTCCATGAATCTCCATGAATCTCCATGAATCTCCATGAATCTCCATGAATCTCCTCGATGAATCTCCATGAATCTTCATGAATCTCCTGATCCATGAATCTCTATGAATCTCCATGAATTTCCATGAATATCCTCCATGAATCTCCATGAATCTCCATGAATCTCCATGAATCTCCATGAATTTCCATGAATCTCCATGCATCTCCATGAATCTCCATGAATCTCCATGAACCTCCTCCATGAATCTCCATGAATCGCCATGAATATACATGAATCTCCATGAATCTCCATGAATCTCCATGTATCTCCATGAATCGACATGAATCTCCATGAATCTCCATGAATGTCCTCGATGAATCTCCATGAATCTTCATGAATCTCCTGATCCATGAATCTCTATGAATCTCCATGAATTTCCATGAATATCCTCCATGAATCTCCATGAATCTCCATGAATCTCTATGAATTTCCATGAATCTCCATGTATCTCCATGAATCTCCATGTATCTCCATGAATCTCCAAGAATTTCCAAGAATCTCCATGAATGTCCATGAATCTCCTCCATGAATCTCCATGAAAATCCATGAATATCCATGAATCTCCTCCATGAATCTCCATGAATCACCTCCATGAATCTCCATGAATCTCCATGAATGTCCATGAATCTCCATGACTCTCCATGAATCTCCTTGAATCTCCATGAATCTCCATAAATCTCCATGAATCTCGGTGAATATCCATGAATCTCCATGAATCTCCAAGAATCTCCTCCATGAATCTCCATGAATCTCCATGAATCTCCATGAATCTCCATGAATCTCCATGAATCTCCATGAATCTCCATGCATCTCCATGAATCTCCATGAATCTCCATCAACCTCCTCCATGAATCTCCATGAATCTCCATGAATCTCCACCATGAATCTCCATGAATCTCCAAGAATCTCCTCCATGAATCTCCATGAATCTCCATGAATCTCAATGTATCTCCATGAATCTCCATGCATCTCCATGAATCTCCATGAATCTCCATCAACCTCCTCCATGAATCTCCATGAATCTCCATGAATCTTCTCCATGAATCTCCATGAATCTCCATGAATCTCCACGAATCTCCATGAATCTCCATGAATCTCCATGGATCTCCATGAATCTCCTCCGAGAATCTCCATGAATCACCTCCATGAATCTCCATGAATCTCCATGAATCTCCTCGATGAATCTCCATGAATCTTCATGAATCTCCTGATCCATGAACCTCTATGAATCTCCATGAGTCTCCATGAATATCCTCCATGAATCTCCATGAATCTCCATGAATGTCCATGAATCTCCTGCATGAATCTCCATGAATCTCCATGAATCTCCATGAATGTACATGAATCTCCTGCATGAATCTCCAAGAATCTCCTCCATGAATCTCCATGAATCTCCATGAATCTCAATGTATCTCCATGAATCTCCATGCATCTCCATGAATCTCCATGAATCTCCATCAACCTCCTCCATGAATCTCCATGAATGTCCATGAATGTCCTCCATGAACCTCCATGTATCTCCATGAATATCCATGAATCTCCATGACCTCCTGTATGAATCTCCATGAATCTCCATGAATCTCCATGAATGTCCTCCATGAATCTCCATGAATCTCCATGAATTTCCAAGAATCTCCATGAATGTCCATGAATCTCCTCCATGAATCTCCATGAATCTCCATGAATATCCATGAATATCCATGAATCTCCTCCATGAATCTCCATGAATCACCTCCATGAATCTCCATGAATCTCCATGAATGTCCATGAATCTCCATGACTCTCCATGAATCTCCTTGAATCTCCATGAATCTCCATAAATCTCCATGAATCTCCGTGAATCTCCATGAATCTCCATGAATCTCCAAGAATCTCCTCCATGAATCTCCATGAATCTCCATGACCTCCTGTATGAATCTCCATGCATCTCCATCAACTTCCTCCATGAATCTTCATGAATCTCCTCCATGAATCTCCATGAATCTCCATGAATCTCCATGAATCTCCATGAATCTCCTCGATGAATCTCCATGAATCTTCATGAATCTCCTGATCCATGAATCTCTATGAATCTCCATGAATTTCCATGAATATCCTCCATGAATCTCCATGAATCTCCATGAATCTCCATGAATCTCCATGAATTTCCATGAATCTCCATGCATCTCCATGAATCTCCATGAATCTCCATGAACCTCCTCCATGAATCTCCATGAATCGCCATGAATATACATGAATCTCCATGAATCTCCATGAATCTCCATGTATCTCCATGAATCGACATGAATCTCCATGAATCTCCATGAATGTCCTCGATGAATCTCCATGAATCTTCATGAATCTCCTGATCCATGAATCTCTATGAATCTCCATGAATTTCCATGAATATCCTCCATGAATCTCCATGAATCTCCATGAATCTCTATGAATTTCCATGAATCTCCATGTATCTCCATGAATCTCCATGTATCTCCATGAATCTCCAAGAATTTCCAAGAATCTCCATGAATGTCCATGAATCTCCTCCATGAATCTCCATGAAAATCCATGAATATCCATGAATCTCCTCCATGAATCTCCATGAATCACCTCCATGAATCTCCATGAATCTCCATGAATGTCCATGAATCTCCATGACTCTCCATGAATCTCCTTGAATCTCCATAAATCTCCATGAATCTCGGTGAATATCCATGAATCTCCATGAATCTCCAAGAATCTCCTCCATGAATCTCCATGAATCTCCATGAATCTCCATGAATCTCCATGAATCTCCATGAATCTCCATGAATCTCCATGCATCTCCATGAATCTCCATGAATCTCCATCAACCTCCTCCATGAATCTCCATGAATCTCCATGAATCTCCACCATGAATCTCCATGAATCTCCAAGAATCTCCTCCATGAATCTCCATGAATCTCCATGAATCTCAATGTATCTCCATGAATCTCCATGCATCTCCATGAATCTCCATGAATCTCCATCAACCTCCTCCATGAATCTCCATGAATCTCCATGAATCTTCTCCATGAATCTCCATGAATCTCCATGAATCTCCACGAATCTCCATGAATCTCCATGAATCTCCATGGATCTCCATGAATCTCCTCCGAGAATCTCCATGAATCACCTCCATGAATCTCCATGAATCTCCATGAATCTCCTCGATGAATCTCCATGAATCTTCATGAATCTCCTGATCCATGAACCTCTATGAATCTCCATGAGTCTCCATGAATATCCTCCATGAATCTCCATGAATCTCCATGAATGTCCATGAATCTCCTGCATGAATCTCCATGAATCTCCATGAATCTCCATGAATGTACATGAATCTCCTGCATGAATCTCCATGAATCTCCTCCATGAATCTCCATGAATCTCCAAGAATCTCCTCCATGAATCTCCATGAATCTCCATGAATCTCAATGTATCTCCATGAATCTCCATGCATCTCCATGAATCTCCATGAATCTCCATCAACCTCCTCCATGAATCTCCATGAATCTCCATGAATCTCCTCCATGAATCTCCATGAATCTCCATGAATCTGCATGAATCTCCACGAATCTCCATGAATCTCCATGAATCTCCATGAATCTCCATGAATCTCCTCGATGAATCTCCATGAATCTTCATGAATCTCCTGATCCATGAATCTCTATGAATCTCCATGAATTTCCATGAATATCCTCCATGAATCTCCATGAATCTCCATGAATCTCCATGAATCTCCATGAATTTCCATGAATCTCCATAAATCTCCATGAATCTCGGTGAATATCCATGAATCTCCATGAATCTCCATGAATCTCCTTCATGAATCTCCATGAATCTCCAAGAATCTCCTCCATGAATCTCCATGAATCTGAATGAATCTCCATGAATCTCCATGAATCTCCATGAATCTCCATGAATCTCCATGCATCTCCATGAATCTCCATGAATCTCCATCAACCTCCTCCATGAATCTCCATGAATCTCCATGAATCTCCACCATGAATCTCCATGAATCTCCAAGAATCTCCTCCATGAATCTCCATGAATCTCCATGAATCTCAATGTATCTCCATGAATCTCCATGCATCTCCATGAATCTCCATGAATCTCCATCAACCTCCTCCATGAATCTCCATGAATCTCCAGGAATCTCCATGAATCTCCTCCATGAATCTCCATGAATCTCCATGAATCTCCACGAATCTCCATGAATCTCCATGAATCTCCATGGATCTCCATGAATCTCCTCCGAGAATCTCCATGAATCACCTCCATGAATCTCCATGAATCTCCATGAGTCTCCATGAATATCCTCCATGAATCTCCATGAATCTCCATGAATGTCCATGAATCTCCTGCATGAATCTCCATGAATCTCCATGAATCTCCATGAATGTACATGAATCTCCTGCATGAATCTCCATGAATCTCCTCCATGAATCTCCATGAATCTCCAAGAATCTCCTCCATGAATCTCCATGAATCTCCATGAATCTCAATGTATCTCCATGAATCTCCATGCATCTCCATGAATCTCCATGAATCTCCATCAACCTCCTCCATGAATCTCCATGAATCTCCATGAATCTCCTCCATGAATCTCAATGAATCTCCATGAATCTGCATGAATCTCCACGAATCTCCATGAATCTCCATGAATCTCCATGGATCTCCATGAATCTCCTCCGAGAATCTCCATGAATCTCCTCCATGAATCTCCATGAATCTCCATGAATGTCCATAATTCTCCATGAATCTCCATGAATCTCCATGAATCTACATGAATCTCCATGAATCTCCATGAATGTCCTCGATGAATCTCCATGAATCTTCATGAATCTCCTGATCCATGAACCTCTATGAATCTCCATGAATCTCCATGAATCTCCATGAATCTCCATGAATCTCCATGAATCTCCATCAACCTCCTCTATGAATCTCCATGAATCTCCATGAATCTCCTCCATGAATCTCCATGAATCTCCATGAATCTCCATGAATCTCCATGAATCTCCATGACCTCCTGTATGAATCTCCATGAATCTCCATGAATCTCCATGTATCTCCATGAATCTACATGAATCTCCATGAATCTCCATGAATGTCCTCGATGAATCTCCATGAATCTTCATGAATCTCCTGATCCATGAACCTCTATGAATCTCCATGAATCTCCATGAATCTCCATGAATCTCCATGAATGTCCTCCATGAATCTCCACGAGTCTCCATGAATCTCCATGAATTTCCAAGAATCTCCATGAATGTCCATGAATCTCCTCCATGAATCTCCATGAAAATCCATGAATATCCATTAATCTCCTCCATGAATCTCCATGAATCACCTCCATGAATCTCCATGAATCTCCATGAATGTCCATGAATCTCCATGACTCTCCATGAATCTCCTTGAATCTCCATGAATCTCCATAAATCTCCATGAATCTCGGTGAATATCCATGAATCTCCATGAATCTCCTTCATGAATCTCCATGAATCTCCAAGAATCTCCTCCATGAATCTCCATGGATCTCCATGAATCTCCATGAATCTCCATGAATCTCCATGAATCTCCATGAATCTCCATGCATCTCCATGAATCTCCATGAATCTCCATCAACCTCCTCCATGAATCTCAATGAATCTCCATGAATCTCCTCCATGAATCTCCATGAATCTCCAAGAATCTTCTCCATGAATCTCCATGAATCTCCATGAATCTCAATGTATCTCCATGCATCTCCATGAATCTCCATGAATCTCCATCAACCTCCTCCACGAATCTCCATGAATCTCCATGAATCTCCATGGATCTCCATGAATCTCCTCCGAGAATCTCCATGAATCTCCTCCATGAATCTCCATGAATCTCCATGAATGTCCATAATTCTCCATGAATCTCCAAGAATCTCCTCCATGAATCTCCATGAATCTCCATGAATCTCCATGAATCTCCATGAATCTCCATGAATCTCCATGAATCTCCTCCATGAATCTCCATGAATCTCCATGAATCTCCATGAATCTCCACGAATCTCCTGCATGAATCTCCATGAATCTCCAAGAATCTCCATGAATCTCCATGGATCTCCATGAATCTCCTCCGAGAATCTCCATGAATCTCCTCCATGAATCTCCATGAATCTCCATGAATGTCCATAATTCTCCATGAATCTCCATGAATCTCCATGAATCTACATGAATCTCCATGAATCTCCATGAATGTCCTCGATGAATCTCCATGAATCTTCATGAATCTCCTGATCCATGAACCTCTATGAATCTCCATGAATCTCCATGAATGTCCTCCATGAATCTCCATGAATCTCCATGAATCTCAATGAATCTCCATCAACCTCCTCCATGAATCTCCATGAATCTCCATGAATCTCCTCCATGAATCTCCATGAATCTCCATGAATCTCCATGAATCTCCATGAATCTCCATGACCTCCTGTATGAATCTCCATGAATCTCCATGAATCTCCATGAATGTCCTCCATGAATCTCCATGAATCTCCATGAATTTCCAAGAATCTCCATGAATGTCCATGAATCTCCTCCATGAATCTCCATGAATCTCCATGAATATCCATGAATATCCATGAATCTCCTCCATGAATCTCCATGAATCACCTCCATGAATCTCCATGAATCTCCATGAATCTCCATGAATCGCCATGAATATCCATGAATCTCCATGAATCTCCATGAATCTCCATGTATCTCCATGAATCTACATGAATCTCCATGAATCTCCAGGAATGTCCTCGATGAATCTCCATGAATCCTCATGAATCTCCTGATCCATGAACCTCTATGAATCTCCATGAATCTCCATGAATCTCCATGAATCTCCATGAATCTCCATGAATTTCCAAGAATCTCCATGAATGTCCATGAATCTCCTCCATGAATCTCCATGAAAATCCATGAATATCCATGAATCTCCTCCATGAATCTCCATGAATCACCTCCATGAATCTCCATGAATCTCCATGAATGTCCATGAATCTCCATGACTCTCCATGAATCTCCTTGAATCTCCATGAATCTCCATAAATCTCCATGAATCTCGGTGAATATCCATGAATCTCCATGAATCTCCTTCATGAATCTCCATGAATCTCCAAGAATCTCCTCCATGAATCTCCATGAATCTCCATGAATCTCCATGAATCTCCATGAATCTCCATGAATCTCCATGAATCTCCATGCATCTCCATGAATCTCCATGAATCTCCATCAACCTCCTCCATGAATCTCCATGAATCTCCATGAATCTCCTCCATGAATCTCCATGAATCTCCAAGAATCTCCTCCATGAATCTCCATGAATCTCCATGAATCTCAATGTATCTCCATGAATCTCCATGCATCTCCATGAATCTCCATGAATCTCCATCAACCTCCTCCATGAATCTCCATGAATGTCCATGAATGTCCTCCATGAACCTCCATGTATCTCCATGAATATCCATGAATCTCCATGACCTCCTGTATGAATCTCCATGAATCTCCATGAATCTCCATGAATGTCCTCCATGAATCTCCATGAATCTCCATGAATTTCCAAGAATCTCCATGAATGTCCATGAATCTCCTCCATGAATCTCCATGAATCTCCATGAATATCCATGAATATCCATGAATCTCCTCCATGAATCTCCATGAATCACCTCCATGAATCTCCATGAATCTCCATGAATGTCCATGAATCTCCATGACTCTCCATGAATCTCCTTGAATCTCCATGAATCTCCATAAATCTCCATGAATCTCCGTGAATCTCCATGAATCTCCATGAATCTCCAAGAATCTCCTCCATGAATCTCCATGAATCTCCATGACCTCCTGTATGAATCTCCATGAATCTCCATGAATCTCCATGCATCTCCATGAATCTCCATGAATCTCCATCAACTTCCTCCATGAATCTTCATGAATCTCCTCCATGAATCTCCATGAATCACCTCCATGAATCTCCATGAATCTCCATGAATCTCCTCGATGAATCTCCATGAATCTTCATGAATCTCCTGATCCATGAACCTCTATGAATCTCCATGAGTCTCCACTAATATCCTCCATGAATCTTCATGAATCTCCATGAATGTCCATGAATCTCCTGCATGAATATCCATGAATCTCCATGAATCTCCATGAATGTACATGAATCTCCTGCATGAATCTCCATGAATCTCCTCCATGTATCTCCATGAATCTCCAAGAATCTCCTCCATGAATCTCCATGAATCTCCATGAATCTCAATGTATCTCCATGAATCCTCATGCATCTCCATGAATCTCCATGAATCTCCATCAACCTCCTCCATGAATCTCCATGAATCTCCATGAATCTCCTCCATGAATCTCCATGAATCTCCATGAATCTCCATGAATCTCCACGAATCTCCATGAATCTCCATGAATCTCCATGAATCTCCATGAATCTCCATGAATTTCCAAGAATCTCCATGAATGTCCATGAATCTCCTCCATGAATCTCCATGAATCTCAATGAATGTCCATAATTCTCCATGAATCTCCATGAATCTCCATGAATTTCCAAGAATCTCCATGAATGTCCATGAATGTCCTCCATGAACCTCCATGTATCTCCATGAATATCCATGAATCTCCATGAATCTCCTCCATGAATCTCCATGAATCTCCAGGAATCTCCAGGAATCTACATGAATCCCCATGGATCTCCATGAATCTCCATGAATCTCCTCGATGAATCTCCATGAATCTGCATGAATCTCCTGATCCATGAACCTCTATGAATCTCCATGAATCTCCATGAATATCCTCCATGAATCTCCATGAATGTCCTCGATGAATCTCCATGAATCTTCATGAATCTCCATGAATCTCCATGAATCTCCATGAATCTCCATGCATCTCCATGAATCTCCATGAATCTCCATCAACTTCCTCCATGAATCTTCATGAATCTCCTCCATGAATCTCCATGAATCACCTCCATGAATCTCCATGAATCTCCATGAATCTCCTCGATGAATCTCCATGAATCTTCATGAATCTCCTGATCCATGAACCTCTATGAATCTCCATGAGTCTCCACTAATATCCTCCATGAATCTCCATGAATCTCCATGAATGTCCATGAATCTCCTGCATGAATATCCATGAATCTCCATGAATCTCCATGAATGTACATGAATCTCCTGCATGAATCTCCATGAATCTCCTCCATGTATCTCCATGAATCTCCAAGAATCTCCTCCATGAATCTCCATGAATCTCCATGAATCTCAATGTATCTCCATGAATCTCCATGCATCTCCATGAATCTCCATGAATCTCCATCAACCTCCTCCATGAATCTCCATGAATCTCCATGAATCTCCTCCATGAATCTCCATGAATCTCCATGAATCTCCATGAATCTCCACGAATCTCCATGAATCTCCATGAATCTCCATGAATCTCCATGAATCTCCATGAATTTCCAAGAATCTCCATGAATGTCCATGAATCTCCTCCATGAATCTCCATGAATCTCCATGAATCTCCTCCATGAATCTCCATGAATCTCCTCCATGAATCTCCATGAATCTCCATGAATCTCCATGAATCTCCACGAATATCCATGAATATCCATGAATCTCCTCCATGAATCTCCATGAATCTCCATGAATCTCCATGAATCTCCACGAATCTCCATGAATCTCCATGAATCTCCATGAATCTCCATGAATCTCCATGAATTTCCAAGAATCTCCATGAATGTCCATGAATCTCCTCCATGAATCTCCATGAATCTCCATGAATCTCCTCCATGAATCTCCATGAATCTCCTCCATGAATCTCCATGAATCTCCATGAATCTCCATGAATCTCCACGAATATCCATGAATATCCATGAATCTCCTCCATGAATCTCCATGAATCACCTCCATGAATCTCCATGAATCTCCATGAATGTCCATGAATCTCCATGACTCTCCATGAATCTCCTTGAATCTCCATGAATCTCCATAAATCTCCATGAATCTCCGTGAATCTCCATGAATCTCCATGAATCTCCAAGAATCTCCTCCATGAATCTCCATGAATCTCCATGAATCTCCATGAATCTCCATGAATCTCCATGAATCTCCATGAATCTCCATGCATCTCCATGAATCTCCATGAATCTCCATCAACTTCCTCCATGAATCTCCATGAATCTCCTCCATGAATCTCCATGAATCACCTCCATGAATCTCCATGAATCTCCATGAATCTCCATGAATCTCCATGAATCTCCTCGATGAATCTCCATGAATCTTCATGAATCTCCTGATCCATGAACCTCTATGAATCTCCATGAGCCTCCATGAATATCCTCCATGAATCTCCATGAATCTCCATGAATGTCCATGAATCTCCTGCATGAATCTCCATGTATCTCCATGAATCTCCATGAATGTACATGAATCTCCTGCATGAATCTCCATGAATCTCCATGAATCTCCATGAATCTCCACGAATCTCCACGAATCTCCATGAATCTCCATGGATCTCCATGAATCTCCTCCGAGAATCTCCATGAATCTCCTCCATGAATCTCCATGAATCTCCATGAATGTCCATAATTCTCCATGAATCTCCATGAATCTCCATGAATTTCCAAGAATCTCCATGAATGTCCATGAATGTCCTCCATGAACCTCCATGTATCTCCATGAATATCCATGAATCTCCATGAATCTCCTCCATGAATCTCCATGAATCTCCAGGAATCTCCAGGAATCTACATGAATCCCCATGAATCTCCATGAATCTCCATGAATCTCCTCGATGAATCTCCATGAATCTGCATGAATCTCCTGATCCATGAACCTCTATGAATCTCCATGAATCTCCATGAATATCCTCCATGAATCTCCATGAATGTCCTCGATGAATCTCCATGAATCTTCATGAATCTCCATGAATCACCATGTATCTCCATGAATCTACATGAATCTCCATGAATATCCATGAATATCCATGAATCTCCTCCATGAATCTCCATGAATCACCTCCATGAATCTCCATGAATCTCCATGACTCTCCATGAATCTCCTTGAATCTCCATGAATCTCCATAAATCTCCATGAATCTCCGTGAATCTCCATGAATCTCCATGAATCTCCAAGAATCTCCTCCATGAATCTCCATGAATCTCCATGAATCTCCATGAATCTCCATGAATCTCCATGACCTCCTGTATGAATCTCCATGGATCTCCATGAATCTCCATGAATCTCCATGAATCTCCATGAATCTCCTCCATGAATCTCCATGAATCTCCAAGAATCTCCTCCATGAATCTCCATGAATCTCCATGAATCTCAATGTATCTCCATGAATCTCCATGCATCTCCATGAAACTCCATGAATCTCCATGGATCTCCATGAATCTCCACCGAGAATCTCCATGAATCTCCATGAATCTCCATGAATGTCCATAATTCTCCATGAATCTCCATGAATCTCCATGAATCTCCATGAATTTCCAAGAATCTCCATGAATGTCCATGAATGTCCTCCATGAACCTCCATGTATCTCCATGAATATCCATGAATCTCCATGAATCTCCTCCATGAATCTCCATGAATCTCCATGAATATCCATGAATATCCATGAATCTCCTCCATGAATCTCCATGAATCACCTCCATGAATCTCCATGAATCTCCATGACCTCCTGTATGAATCTCCATGAATCTCCATGAATCTCCATGCATCTCCATGAATCTCCATGAATCTCCATCAACTTCCTCCATGAATCTCCATGAATCTCCTCCATGAATCTCCATGAATCACCTCCATGAATCTCCATGAATCTCCATGAACCTCCTCGATGAATCTCCATGAATCTTCATGAATCTCCTGATCCATGAACCTCTATGAATCTCCATGAGTCTCCATGAATATCCTCCATGAATCTCCATGAATCTCCATGAATGTCCATGAATCTCCTCCATGAATCTCCATGAATCTGAATGAATCTCCATGAATCTCCATGAATCTCCATGAATCTCCATGAATCTCCATGCATCTCCATGAATCTCCATGAATCTCCATCAACCTCCTCCATGAATCTCCATGAATCTCCATGAATCTCCACCATGAATCTCCATGAATCTCCAAGAATCTCCTCCATGAATCTCCATGAATCTCCATGAATCTCAATGTATCTCCATGAATCTCCATGCATCTCCATGAATCTCCATGAATCTCCATCAACCTCCTCCATGAATCTCCATGAATCTCCATGAATCTCCATGAATCTCCTCCATGAATCTCCATGAATCTCCATGAATCTCCTCGATGAATCTCCATGAATCTTCATGAATCTCCTGATCCATGAACCTCTATGAATCTCCATGAGTCTCCACTAATATCCTCCATGAATCTCCATGAATCTCCATGAATGTCCATGAATCTCCTGCATGAATATCCATGAATCTCCATGAATCTCCATGAATGTACATGAATCTCCTGCATGAATCTCCATGAATCTCCTCCATGTATCTCCATGAATCTCCAAGAATCTCCTCCATGAATCTCCATGAATCTCCATGAATCTCAATGTATCTCCATGAATCTCCATGCATCTCCATGAATCTCCATGAATCTCCATCAACCTCCTCCATGAATCTCCATGAATCTCCATGAATCTCCTCCATGAATCTCCATGAATCTCCATGAATCTCCATGAATCTCCACGAATCTCCATGAATCTCCATGAATCTCCATGAATCTCCATGTATTTCCAAGAATCTCCATGAATGTCCATGAATCTCCTCCATGAATCTCCATGAATCTCCATGAATCTCCTCCATGAATCTCCATGAATCTCCATGAATCTCCACGAATATCCATGAATATCCATGAATCTCCTCCATGAATCTCCATGAATCACCTCCATGAATCTCCATGAATCTCCATGAATGTCCATGAATCTCCATGACTCTCCATGAATCTCCTTGAATCTCCATGAATCTCCATAAATCTCCATGAATCTCCGTGAATCTCCATGAATCTCCATGAATCTCCAAGAATCTCCTCCATGAATCTCCATGAATCTCCATGAATCTCCATGAATCTCCATGAATCTCCATGAATCTCCATGAATCTCCATGCATCTCCATGAATCTCCATGAATCTCCATCAACTTCCTCCATGAATCTCCATGAATCTCCTCCATGAATCTCCATGAATCACCTCCATGAATCTCCATGAATCTCCATGAATCTCCATGAATCTCCATGAATCTCCTCGATGAATCTCCATGAATCTTCATGAATCTCCTGATCCATGAACCTCTATGAATCTCCATGAGCCTCCATGAATATCCTCCATGAATCTCCATGAATCTCCATGAATGTCCATGAATCTCCTGCATGAATCTCCATGAATCTCCATGAATCTCCATGAATGTACATGAATCTCCTGCATGAATCTCCATGAATCTCCATGAATCTCCATGAATCTCCACGAATCTCCACGAATCTCCATGAATCTCCATGGATCTCCATGAATCTCCTCCGAGAATCTCCATGAATCTCCTCCATGAATCTCCATGAATCTCCATGAATGTCCATAATTCTCCATGAATCTCCATGAATCTCCATGAATTTCCAAGAATCTCCATGAATGTCCATGAATGTCCTCCATGAACCTCCATGTATCTCCATGAATATCCATGAATCTCCATGAATCTCCTCCATGAATCTCCATGAATCTCCAGGAATCTCCAGGAATCTACATGAATCCCCATGAATCTCCATGAATCTCCATGAATCTCCTCGATGAATCTCCATGAATCTGCATGAATCTCCTGATCCATGAACCTCTATGAATCTCCATGAATCTCCATGAATATCCTCCATGAATCTCCATGAATGTCCTCGATGAATCTCCATGAATCTTCATGAATCTCCATGAATCACCATGTATCTCCATGAATCTACATGAATCTCCATGAATATCCATGAATATCCATGAATCTCCTCCATGAATCTCCATGAATCACCTCCATGAATCTCCATGAATCTCCATGACTCTCCATGAATCTCCTTGAATCTCCATGAATCTCCATAAATCTCCATGAATCTCCGTGAATCTCCATGAATCTCCATGAATCTCCAAGAATCTCCTCCATGAATCTCCATGAATCTCCATGAATCTCCATGAATCTCCATGAATCTCCATGACCTCCTGTATGAATCTCCATGGATCTCCATGAATCTCCATGAATCTCCATGAATCTCCATGAATCTCCTCCATGAATCTCCATGAATCTCCAAGAATCTCCTCCATGAATCTCCATGAATCTCCATGAATCTCAATGTATCTCCATGAATCTCCATGCATCTCCATGAATCTCCATGAATCTCCATGGATCTCCATGAATCTCCACCGAGAATCTCCATGAATCTCCATGAATCTCCATGAATGTCCATAATTCTCCATGAATCTCCATGAATCTCCATGAATCTCCATGAATTTCCAAGAATCTCCATGAATGTCCATGAATGTCCTCCATGAACCTCCATGTATCTCCATGAATATCCATGAATCTCCATGAATCTCCTCCATGAATCTCCATGAATCTCCATGACCTCCTGTATGAATCTCCATGAATCTCCATGAATCTCCATGCATCTCCATGAATCTCCATGAATCTCCATCAACTTCCTCCATGAATCTTCATGAATCTCCTCCATGAATCTCCATGAATCACCTCCATGAATCTCCATGAATCTCCATGAATCTCCTCGATGAATCTCCATGAATCTTCATGAATCTCCTGATCCATGAACCTCTATGAATCTCCATGAGTCTCCACTAATATCCTCCATGAATCTCCATGAATCTCCATGAATGTCCATGAATCTCCTGCATGAATATCTATGAATCTCCATGAATCTCCATGAATGTCCATGAATGTCCTCCATGAACCTCCATGTATCTCCATGAATATCCATGAATCTCCATGAATCTCCTCCATGAATCTCCATGAATCTCCATGACCTCCTGTATGAATCTCCATGAATCTCCATGAATCTCCATGCATCTCCATGAATCTCCATGAATCTCCATCAACTTCCTCCATGAATCTTCATGAATCTCCTCCATGAATCTCCATGAATCACCTCCATGAATCTCCATGAATCTCCATGAATCTCCTCGATGAATCTCCATGAATCTGCATGAATCTCCTGATCCATGAACCTCTATGAATCTCCATGAATCTCCATGAATATCCTCCATGAATCTCCATGAATGTCCTCGATGAATCTCCATGAATCTTCATGAATCTCCATGAATCACCATGTATCTCCATGAATCTACATGAATCTCCATGAATATCCATGAATATCCATGAATCTCCTCCATGAATCTCCATGAATCACCTCCATGAATCTCCATGAATCTCCATGACTCTCCATGAATCTCCTTGAATCTCCATGAATCTCCATAAATCTCCATGAATCTCCGTGAATTTCCATGAATCTCCATGAATGTCCATAATTCTCCATGAATCTCCATGAATCTCCATGAATTTCCAAGAATCTCCATGAATGTCCATGAATGTCCTCCATGAACCTCCATGTATCTCCATGAATATCCATGAATCTCCATGAATCTCCTCCATGAATCTCCATGAATCTCCAGGAATCTCCAGGAATCTACATGAATCCCCATGAATCTCCATGAATCTCCATGAATCTCCTCGATGAATCTCCATGAATCTGCATGAATCTCCTGATCCATGAACCTCTATGAATCTCCATGAATCTCCATGAATATCCTCCATGAATCTCCATGAATGTCCTCGATGAATCTCCATGAATCTTCATGAATCTCCATGAATCACCATGTATCTCCATGAATCTACATGAATCTCCATGAATATCCATGAATATCCATGAATCTCCTCCATGAATCTCCATGAATCACCTCCATGAATCTCCATGAATCTCCATGACTCTCCATGAATCTCCTTGAATCTCCATGAATCTCCATAAATCTCCATGAATCTCCGTGAATCTCCATGAATCTCCATGAATCTCCAAGAATCTCCTCCATGAATCTCCATGAATCTCCATGAATCTCCATGAATCTCCATGAATCTCCATGACCTCCTGTATGAATCTCCATGGATCTCCATGAATCTCCATGAATCTCCATGAATCTCCATGAATCTCCTCCATGAATCTCCATGAATCTCCAAGAACCTCCTCCATGAATCTCCATGAATCTCCATGAATCTCAATGTATCTCCATGAATCTCCATGCATCTCCATGAATCTCCATGAATCTCCATGGATCTCCATGAATCTCCACCGAGAATCTCCATGAATCTCCATGAATCTCCATGAATGTCCATAATTCTCCATGAATCTCCATGAATCTCCATGAATCTCCATGAATTTCCAAGAATCTCCATGAATGTCCATGAATGTCCTCCATGAACCTCCATGTATCTCCATGAATATCCATGAATCTCCATGAATCTCCTCCATGAATCTCCATGAATCTCCATGACCTCCTGTATGAATCTCCATGAATCTCCATGAATCTCCATGCATCTCCATGAATCTCCATGAATCTCCATCAACTTCCTCCATGAATCTTCATGAATCTCCTCCATGAATCTCCATGAATCACCTCCATGAATCTCCATGAATCTCCATGAATCTCCTCGATGAATCTCCATGAATCTTCATGAATCTCCTGATCCATGAACCTCTATGAATCTCCATGAGTCTCCACTAATATCCTCCATGAATCTCCATGAATCTCCATGAATGTCCATGAATCTCCTGCATGAATATCCATGAATCTCCATGAATCTCCATGAATGTCCATGAATGTCCTCCATGAACCTCCATGTATCTCCATGAATATCCATGAATCTCCATGAATCTCCTCCATGAATCTCCATGAATCTCCATGACCTCCTGTATGAATCTCCATGAATCTCCATGAATCTCCATGCATCTCCATGAATCTCCATGAATCTCCATCAACTTCCTCCATGAATCGTCATGAATCTCCTCCATGAATCTCCATGAATCACCTCCATGAATCTCCATGAATCTCCATGAATCTCCTCGATGAATCTCCATGAATCTGCATGAATCTCCTGATCCATGAACCTCTATGAATCTCCATGAATCTCCATGAATATCCTCCATGAATCTCCATGAATGTCCTCGATGAATCTCCATGAATCTTCATGAATCTCCATGAATCACCATGTATCTCCATGAATCTACATGAATCTCCATGAATATCCATGAATATCCATGAATCTCCTCCATGAATCTCCATGAATCACCTCCATGAATCTCCATGAATCTCCATGACTCTCCATGAATCTCCTTGAATCTCCATGAATCTCCATAAATCTCCATGAATCTCCGTGAATTTCCATGAATCTCCATGAATCTCCAAGAATCTCCTCCATGAATCTCCATGAATCTCCATGAATCTCCATGAATCTCCATGAATCTCCATGACCTCCTGTATGAATCTCCATGGATCTCCATGAATCTCCATGGATCTCCATGAATCTCCTCCATGAATCTCCATGAATCTCCAAGAATCTCCTCCATGAATCTCCATGAATCTCCATGAATCTCAATGTATCTCCATGAATCTCCATGAATCTCCATGAATCTCCATGAATCTCCATGGATCTCCATGAATCTCCACCGAGAATCTCCATGAATCTCCATGAATCTCCATGAATGTCCATAATTCTCCATGAATCTCCATGAATCTCCATGAATCTCCATGAATTTCCAAGAATCTCCATGAATGTCCATGAATGTCCTCCATGAACCTCCATGTATCTCCATGAATATCCATGAATCTCCATGAATCTCCTCCATGAATCTCCATGAATCTCCATGACCTCCTGTATGAATCTCCATGAATCTCCATGAATCTCCATGCATCTCCATGAATCTCCATGAATCTCCATCAACTTCCTCCATGAATCTTCATGAATCTCCTCCATGAATCTCCATGAATCACCTCCATGAATCTCCATGAATCTCCATGAATCTCCTCGATGAATCTCCATGAATCTTCATGAATCTCCTGATCCATGAACCTCTATGAATCTCCATGAGTCTCCACTAATATCCTCCATGAATCTCCATGAATCTCCATGAATGTCCATGAATCTCCTGCATGAATATCCATGAATCTCCATGAATCTCCATGAATGTACATGAAACTCCTGCATGAATCTCCATGAATCTCCTCCATGTATCTCCATGAATCTCCAAGAATCTCCTCCATGAATCTCCATGAATCTCCATGAATCTCAATGTATCTCCATGAATCTCCATGCATCTCCATGAATCTCCATGAATCTCCATCAACCTCCTCCATGAATCTCCATGAATCTCCATGAATCTCCTCCATGAATCTCCATGAATCTCCATGAATCTCCATGAATCTCCACGAATCTCCATGAATCTCCATGAATCTCCATGAATCTCCATGAATCTCCATGAATTTCCAAGAATCTCCATGAATGTCCATGAATCTCCTCCATGAATCTCCATGAATCTCCATGAATCTCCTCCATGAATCTCCATGAATCTCCATGAATCTCCATGAATCTCCACGAATATCCATGAATATCCATGAATCTCCTCCATGAATCTCCATGAATCACCTCCATGAATCTCCATGAATCTCCATGAATGTCCATGAATCTCCATGACTCTCCATGAATCTCCTTGAATCTCCATGAATCTCCATAAATCTCCATGAATCTCCGTGAATCTCCATGAATCTCCATGAATCTCCAAGAATCTCCTCCATGAATCTCCATGAATCTCCATGAATCTCCATGAATCTCCATGAATCTCCATGAATCTCAATGTATCTCCATGAATCTCCATGCATCTCCATGAATCTCCATGAATCTCCATCAACCTCCTCCATGAATCTCCATGAATCTCCATGAATCTCCTCCATGAATCTCCATGAATCTCCATGAATCTCCATGAATCTCCACGAATCTCCATGAATCTCCATGAATCTCCATGAATCTCCATGAATCTCCATGAATTTCCAAGAATCTCCATGAATGTCCATGAATCTCCTCCATGAATCTCCATGAATCTCCATGAATCTCCTCCATGAATCTCCATGAATCTCCATGAATCTCCATGAATCTCCACGAATATCCATGAATATCCATGAATCTCCTCCATGAATCTCCATGAATCACCTCCATGAATCTCCATGAATCTCCATGAATGTCCATGAATCTCCATGACTCTCCATGAATCTCCTTGAATCTCCATGAATCTCCATAAATCTCCATGAATCTCCGTGAATCTCCATGAATCTCCATGAATCTCCAAGAATCTCCTCCATGAATCTCCATGAATCTCCATGAATCTCCATGAATCTCCATGAATCTCCATGAATCTCCATGAATCTCCATGCATCTCCATGAATCTCCATGAATCTCCATCAACTTCCTCCATGAATCTCCATGAATCTCCTCCATGAATCTCCATGAATCACCTCCATGAATCTCCATGAATCTCCATGAATCTCCATGAATCTCCATGAATCTCCTCGATGAATCTCCATGAATCTTCATGAATCTCCTGATCCATGAACCTCTATGAATCTCCATGAGCCTCCATGAATATCCTCCATGAATCTCCATGAATCTCCATGAATGTCCATGAATCTCCTGCATGAATCTCCATGAATCTCCATGAATCTCCATGAATGTACATGAATCTCCTGCATGAATCTCCATGAATCTCCATGAATCTCCATGAATCTCCACGAATCTCCACGAATCTCCATGAATCTCCATGGATCTCCATGAATCTCCTCCGAGAATCTCCATGAATCTCCTCCATGAATCTCCATGAATCTCCGTGAATCTCCACGAATATCCATGAATATCCATGAATCTCCTCCATGAATCTCCATGAATCACCTCCATGAATCTCCATGAATCTCCATGAATGTCCATGAATCTCCATGACTCTCCATGAATCTCCTTGAATCTCCATGAATCTCCATAAATCTCCATGAATCTCCGTGAATCTCCATGAATCTCCATGAATCTCCATGAATCTCCATGAATCTCCATGAATCTCCATGCATCTCCATGAATCTCCATGAATCTCCATCAACTTCCTCCATGAATCTCCATGAATCTCCTCCATGAATCTCCATGAATCACCTCCATGAATCTCCATGAATCTCCATGAATCTCCATGAATCTCCTCGATGAATCTCCATGAATCTTCATGAATCTCCTGATCCATGAACCTCTATGAATCTCCATGAGCCTCCATGAATATCCTCCATGAATCTCCATGAATCTCCATGAATGTCCATGAATCTCCTGCATGAATCTCCATGAATCTCCATGAATCTCCATGAATGTACATGAATCTCCTGCATGAATCTCCATGAATCTCCATGAATCTCCATGAATCTCCACGAATCTCCACGAATCTCCATGAATCTCCATGGATCTCCATGAATCTCCTCCGAGAATCTCCATGAATCTCCTCCATGAATCTCCATGAATCTCCATGAATGTCCATAATTCTCCATGAATCTCCATGAATCTCCATGAATTTCCAAGAATCTCCATGAATGTCCATGAATGTCCTCCATGAACCTCCATGTATCTCCATGAATATCCATGAATCTCCATGAATCTCCTCCATGAATCTCCATGAATCTCCAGGAATCTCCAGGAATCTACATGAATCCCCATGAATCTCCATGAATCTCCATGAATCTCCTCGATGAATCTCCATGAATCTGCATGAATCTCCTGATCCATGAACCTCTATGAATCTCCATGAATCTCCATGAATATCCTCCATGAATCTCCATGAATGTCCTCGATGAATCTCCATGAATCTTCATGAATCTCCATGAATCACCATGTATCTCCATGAATCTACATGAATCTCCATGAATCTCCATGACTCTCCATGAATCTCCTTGAATCTCCATGAATCTCCATAAATCTCCATGAATCTCCGTGAATCTCCATGAATCTCCATGAATCTCCAAGAATCTCCTCCATGAATCTCCATGAATCTCCATGAATCTCCATGAATCTCCATGAATCTCCATGACCTCCTGTATGAATCTCCATGGATCTCCATGAATCTCCATGAATCTCCATGAATCTCCATGAATCTCCTCCATGAATCTCCATGAATCTCCAAGAATCTCCTCCATGAATCTCCATGAATCTCCATGAATCTCAATGTATCTCCATGAATCTCCATGCATCTCCATGAATCTCCATGAATCTCCATGGATCTCCATGAATCTCCACCGAGAATCTCCATGAATCTCCATGAATCTCCATGAATGTCCATAATTCTCCATGAATCTCCATGAATCTCCATGAATCTCCATGAATTTCCAAGAATCTCCATGAATGTCCATGAATGTCCTCCATGAACCTCCATGTATCTCCATGAATATCCATGAATCTCCATGAATCTCCTCCATGAATCTCCATGAATCTCCATGACCTCCTGTATGAATCTCCATGAATCTCCATGAATCTCCATGCATCTCCATGAATCTCCATGAATCTCCATCAACTTCCTCCATGAATCTTCATGAATCTCCTCCATGAATCTCCATGAATCACCTCCATGAATCTCCATGAATCTCCATGAATCTCCTCGATGAATCTCCATGAATCTTCATGAATCTCCTGATCCATGAACCTCTATGAATCTCCATGAGTCTCCACTAATATCCTCCATGAATCTCCATGAATCTCCATGAATGTCCATGAATCTCCTGCATGAATATCCATGAATCTCCATGAATCTCCATGAATGTACATGAATCTCCTGCATGAATCTCCATGAATCTCCTCCATGTATCTCCATGAATCTCCAAGAATCTCCTCCATGAATCTCCATGAATCTCCATGAATCTCAATGTATCTCCATGAATCTCCATGCATCTCCATGAATCTCCTCGATGAATCTCCATGAATCTGCATGAATCTCCTGATCCATGAACCTCTATGAATCTCCATGAATCTCCATGAATATCCTCCATGAATCTCCATGAATGTCCTCGATGAATCTCCATGAATCTTCATGAATCTCCATGAATCACCATGTATCTCCATGAATCTACATGAATCTCCATGAATCTCCATGACTCTCCATGAATCTCCTTGAATCTCCATGAATCTCCATAAATCTCCATGAATCTCCGTGAATCTCCATGAATCTCCATGAATCTCCAAGAATCTCCTCCATGAATCTCCATGAATCTCCATGAATCTCCATGAATCTCCATGAATCTCCATGACCTCCTGTATGAATCTCCATGGATCTCCATGAATCTCCATGAATCTCCATGAATCTCCATGAATCTCCTCCATGAATCTCCATGAATCTCCAAGAATCTCCTCCATGAATCTCCATGAATCTCCATGAATCTCAATGTATCTCCATGAATCTCCATGCATCTCCATGAATCTCCATGAATCTCCATGGATCTCCATGAATCTCCACCGAGAATCTCCATGAATCTCCATGAATCTCCATGAATGTCCATAATTCTCCATGAATCTCCATGAATCTCCATGAATCTCCATGAATTTCCAAGAATCTCCATGAATGTCCATGAATGTCCTCCATGAACCTCCATGTATCTCCATGAATATCCATGAATCTCCATGAATCTCCTCCATGAATCTCCATGAATCTCCATGACCTCCTGTATGAATCTCCATGAATCTCCATGAATCTCCATGCATCTCCATGAATCTCCATGAATCTCCATCAACTTCCTCCATGAATCTTCATGAATCTCCTCCATGAATCTCCATGAATCACCTCCATGAATCTCCATGAATCTCCATGAATCTCCTCGATGAATCTCCATGAATCTTCATGAATCTCCTGATCCATGAACCTCTATGAATCTCCATGAGTCTCCACTAATATCCTCCATGAATCTCCATGAATCTCCATGAATGTCCATGAATCTCCTGCATGAATATCCATGAATCTCCATGAATCTCCATGAATGTACATGAATCTCCTGCATGAATCTCCATGAATCTCCTCCATGTATCTCCATGAATCTCCAAGAATCTCCTCCATGAATCTCCATGAATCTCCATGAATCTCAATGTATCTCCATGAATCTCCATGCATCTCCATGAATCTCCATGAATCTCCATCAACCTCCTCCATGAATCTCCATGAATCTCCATGAATCTCCTCCATGAATCTCCATGAATCTCCATGAATCTCCATGAATCTCCACGAATCTCCATGAATCTCCATGAATCTCCATGAATCTCCATGAATCTCCACGAATATCCATGAATATCCATGAATCTCCTCCATGAATCTCCATGAATCACCTCCATGAATCTCCATGAATCTCCATGAATGTCCATGAATCTCCATGACTCTCCATGAATCTCCTTGAATCTCCATGAATCTCCATAAATCTCCATGAATCTCCGTGAATCTCCATGAATCTCCATGAATCTCCAAGAATCTCCTCCATGAATCTCCATGAATCTCCATGAATCTCCATGAATCTCCATGAATCTCCATGAATCTCAATGTATCTCCATGAATCTCCATGCATCTCCATGAATCTCCATGAATCTCCATCAACCTCCTCCATGAATCTCCATGAATCTCCATGAATCTCCTCCATGAATCTCCATGAATCTCCATGAATCTCCATGAATCTCCACGAATCTCCATGAATCTCCATGAATCTCCATGAATCTCCATGAATCTCCATGAATTTCCAAGAATCTCCATGAATGTCCATGAATCTCCTCCATGAATCTCCATGAATCTCCATGAATCTCCTCCATGAATCTCCATGAATCTCCATGAATCTCCATGAATCTCCACGAATATCCATGAATATCCATGAATCTCCTCCATGAATCTCCATGAATCACCTCCATGAATCTCCATGAATCTCC
Source organism: Lasioglossum villosulum (assembly GCA_963971365.1). NCBI lineage: Eukaryota > Metazoa > Arthropoda > Insecta > Hymenoptera > Halictidae > Lasioglossum > Lasioglossum villosulum. Next base: position 39,301 of record CAXARU010000029.1, on the reverse strand, counting down.
ATGAATGTCCATGAATCTCCATGACTCTCCATGAATCTCCTTGAATCTCCATGAATCTCCATAAATCTCCATGAATCTCCGTGAATCTCCATGAATCTCCATGAATCTCCAAGAATCTCCTCCATGAATCTCCATGAATCTCCATGAATCTCCATGAATCTCCATGAATCTCCATGAATCTCCATGAATCTCCATGCATCTCCATGAATCTCCATGAATCTCCATCAACTTCCTCCATGAATCTCCATGAATCTCCTCCATGAATCTCCATGAATCACCTCCATGAATCTCCATGAATCTCCATGAATCTCCATGAATCTCCATGAATCTCCTCGATGAATCTCCATGAATCTTCATGAATCTCCTGATCCATGAACCTCTATGAATCTCCATGAGCCTCCATGAATATCCTCCATGAATCTCCATGAATCTCCATGAATGTCCATGAATCTCCTGCATGAATCTCCATGAATCTCCATGAATCTCCATGAATGTACATGAATCTCCTGCATGAATCTCCATGAATCTCCATGAATCTCCATGAATCTCCACGAATCTCCACGAATCTCCATGAATCTCCATGGATCTCCATGAATCTCCTCCGAGAATCTCCATGAATCTCCTCCATGAATCTCCATGAATCTCCATGAATGTCCATAATTCTCCATGAATCTCCATGAATCTCCATGAATTTCCAAGAATCTCCATGAATGTCCATGAATGTCCTCCATGAACCTCCATGTATCTCCATGAATATCCATGAATCTCCATGAATCTCCTCCATGAATCTCCATGAATCTCCAGGAATCTCCAGGAATCTACATGAATCCCCATGAATCTCCATGAATCTCCATGAATCTCCTCGATGAATCTCCATGAATCTGCATGAATCTCCTGATCCATGAACCTCTATGAATCTCCATGAATCTCCATGAATCTCCTCCATGAATCTCCATGAATCTCCATGAATATCCATGAATATCCATGAATCTCCTCCATGAATCTCCATGAATCACCTCCATGAATCTCCATGAATCTCCATGACCTCCTGTATGAATCTCCATGAATCTCCATGAATCTCCATGCATCTCCATGAATCTCCATGAATCTCCATCAACTTCCTCCATGAATCTCCATGAATCTCCTCCATGAATCTCCATGAATCACCTCCATGAATCTCCATGAATCTCCATTAACCTCCTCGATGAATCTCCATGAATCTTCATGAATCTCCTGATCCATGAACCTCTATGAATCTCCATGAGTCTCCATGAATATCCTCCATGAATCTCCATGAATCTCCATGAATGTCCATGAATCTCCTCCATGAATCTCCATGAATCTGAATGAATCTCCATGAATCTCCATGAATCTCCATGAATCTCCATGAATCTCCATGCATCTCCATGAATCTCCATGAATCTCCATCAACCTCCTCCATGAATCTCCATGAATCTCCATGAATCTCCACCATGAATCTCCATGAATCTCCAAGAATCTCCTCCATGAATCTCCATGAATCTCCATGAATCTCAATGTATCTCCATGAATCTCCATGCATCTCCATGAATCTCCATGAATCTCCATGAATCTCCATCAACCTCCTCCATGAATCTCCATGAATCTCCATGAATCTCCTCCATGAATCTCCATGAATCTCCATGAATCTCCACGAATCTCCATGAATCTCCATGAATCTCCATGGATCTCCATGAATCTCCTCCGAGAATCTCCATGAATCACCTCCATGAATCTCCATGAATCTCCATGAATCTCCTCCATGAATCTCCATGAATCACCTCCATGAATCTCCATGAATCTCCATGAATGTCCATGAATCTCCATGACTCTCCATGAATCTCCTTGAATCTCCATGAATCTCCATAAATCTCCATGAATCTCCGTGAATCTCCATGAATCTCCATGAATCTCCAAGAATCTCCTCCATGAATCTCCATGAATCTCCATGAATCTCCATGAATCTCCATGAATCTCCATGAATCTCAATGTATCTCCATGAATCTCCATGCATCTCCATGAATCTCCATGAATCTCCATCAACCTCCTCCATGAATCTCCATGAATCTCCATGAATCTCCTCCATGAATCTCCATGAATCTCCATGAATCTCCATGAATCTCCACGAATCTCCATGAATCTCCATGAATCTCCATGAATCTCCATGAATCTCCATGAATTTCCAAGAATCTCCATGAATGTCCATGAATCTCCTCCATGAATCTCCATGAATCTCCATGAATCTCCTCCATGAATCTCCATGAATCTCCATGAATCTCCATGAATCTCCACGAATATCCATGAATATCCATGAATCTCCTCCATGAATCTCCATGAATCACCTCCATGAATCTCCATGAATCTCCATGAATGTCCATGAATCTCCATGACTCTCCATGAATCTCCTTGAATCTCCATGAATCTCCATAAATCTCCATGAATCTCCGTGAATCTCCATGAATCTCCATGAATCTCCAAGAATCTCCTCCATGAATCTCCATGAATCTCCATGAATCTCCATGAATCTCCATGAATCTCCATGAATCTCCATGAATCTCCATGCATCTCCATGAATCTCCATGAATCTCCATCAACTTCCTCCATGAATCTCCATGAATCTCCTCCATGAATCTCCATGAATCACCTCCATGAATCTCCATGAATCTCCATGAATCTCCATGAATCTCCATGAATCTCCTCGATGAATCTCCATGAATCTTCATGAATCTCCTGATCCATGAACCTCTATGAATCTCCATGAGCCTCCATGAATATCCTCCATGAATCTCCATGAATCTCCATGAATGTCCATGAATCTCCTGCATGAATCTCCATGAATCTCCATGAATCTCCATGAATGTACATGAATCTCCTGCATGAATCTCCATGAATCTCCATGAATCTCCATGAATCTCCACGAATCTCCACGAATCTCCATGAATCTCCATGGATCACCATGAATCTCCTCCGAGAATCTCCATGAATCTCCTCCATGAATCTCCATGAATCTCCATGAATGTCCATAATTCTCCATGAATCTCCATGAATCTCCATATCTCCATGAATCTCCATGAATCTCCATGAATCTCCATGAATCTCCACGAATATCCATGAATATCCATGAATCTCCTCCATGAATCTCCATGAATCACCTCCATGAATCTCCATGAATCTCCATGAATGTCCATGAATCTCCATGACTCTCCATGAATCTCCTTGAATCTCCATGAATCTCCATAAATCTCCATGAATCTCCGTGAATCTCCATGAATCTCCATGAATCTCCAAGAATCTCCTCCATGAATCTCCATGAATCTCCATGAATCTCCATGAATCTCCATGAATCTCCATGAATCTCCATGAATCTCCATGCATCTCCATGAATCTCCATGAATCTCCATCAACTTCCTCCATGAATCTCCATGAATCTCCTCCATGAATCTCCATGAATCACCTCCATGAATCTCCATGAATCTCCATCAACTTCCTCCATGAATCTCCATGAATCTCCTCCATGAATCTCCATGAATCACCTCCATGAATCTCCATGAATCTCCATGAACCTCCTCGATGAATCTCCATGAATCTTCATGAATCTCCTGATCCATGAACCTCTATGAATCTCCATGAGTCTCCATGAATATCCTCCATGAATCTCCATGAATCTCCATGAATGTCCATGAATCTCCTCCATGAATCTCCATGAATCTGAATGAATCTCCATGAATCTCCATGAATCTCCATGAATCTCCATGAATCTCCATGCATCTCCATGAATCTCCATGAATCTCCATCAACCTCCTCCATGAATCTCCATGAATCTCCATGAATCTCCACCATGAATCTCCATGAATCTCCAAGAATCTCCTCCATGAATCTCCATGAATCTCCATGAATCTCAATGTATCTCCATGAATCTCCATGCATCTCCATGAATCTCCATGAATCTCCATGAATCTCCATCAACCTCCTCCATGAATCTCCATGAATCTCCATGAATCTCCTCCATGAATCTCCATGAATCTCCATGAATCTCCACGAATCTCCATGAATCTCCATGAATCTCCATGGATCTCCATGAATCTCCTCCGAGAATCTCCATGAATCACCTCCATGAATCTCCATGAATCTCCATGAATCTCCTCGATGAATCTCCATGAATCTTCATGAATCTCCTGATCCATGAACCTCTATGAATCTCCATGAGTCTCCATGAATATCCTCCATGAATCTCCATGAATCTCCATGAATGTCCATGAATCTCCTGCATGAATCTCCATGAATCTCCATGAATCTCCATGAATGTACATGAATCTCCTGCATGAATCTCCATGAATCTCCTCCATGAATCTCCATGAATCTCCAAGAATCTCCTCCATGAATCTCCATGAATCTCCATGAATCTCAATGTATCTCCATGAATCTCCATGCATCTCCATGAATCTCCATGAATCTCCATCAACCTCCTCCATGAATCTCCATGAATCTCCATGAATCTCCTCCATGAATCTCCATGAATCTCCATGAATCTGCATGAATCTCCACGAATCTCCATGAATCTCCATGAATCTCCATGGATCTCCATGAATCTCCTCCGAGAATCTCCATGAATCTCCTCCATGAATCTCCATGAATCTCCATGAATGTCCATAATTCTCCATGAATCTCCATGAATCTCCATGAATCTACATGAATCTCCATGAATCTCCATGAATGTCCTCGATGAATCTCCATGAATCTTCATGAATCTCCTGATCCATGAACCTCTATGAATCTCCATGAATCTCCATGAATCTCCATGAATCTCCATGAATCTCCATGAATCTCCATCAACCTCCTCCATGAATCTCCATGAATCTCCATGAATCTCCTCCATGAATCTCCATGAATCTCCATGAATCTCCATGAATCTCCATGAATCTCCATGACCTCCTGTATGAATCTCCATGAATCTCCATGAATCTCCATGAATCTCCATGAATGTCCTCCATGAATCTCCATGAATCTCCATGAGTCTCCATGAATCTCCATGAATTTCCAAGAATCTCCATGAATGTCCATGAATCTCCTCCATGAATCTCCATGAAAATCCATGAATATCCATGAATCTCCTCCATGAATCTCCATGAATCACCTCCATGAATCTCCATGAATCTCCATGAATGTCCATGAATCTCCATGACTCTCCATGAATCTCCTTGAATCTCCATGAATCTCCATAAATCTCCATGAATCTCGGTGAATATCCATGAATCTCCATGAATCTCCTTCATGAATCTCCATGAATCTCCAAGAATCTCCTCCATGAATCTCCATGAATCTCCATGAATCTCCATGAATCTCCATGAATCTCCATGAATCTCCATGAATCTCCATGCATCTCCATGAATCTCCATGAATCTCCATCAACCTCCTCCATGAATCTCCATGAATCTCCATGAATCTCCTCCATGAATCTCCATGAATCTCCAAGAATCTCCTCCATGAATCTCCATGAATCTCCATGAATCTCAATGTATCTCCATGCATCTCCATGAATCTCCATGAATCTCCATCAACCTCCTCCACGAATCTCCATGAATCTCCATGAATCTCCATGGATCTCCATGAATCTCCTCCGAGAATCTCCATGAATCTCCTCCATGAATCTCCATGAATCTCCATGAATGTCCATAATTCTCCATGAATCTCCAAGAATCTCCTCCATGAATCTCCATGAATCTCCATGAATCTCCATGAATCTCCATGAATCTCCATGAATCTCCATGCATCTCCATGAATCTCCATGAATCTCCATCAACCTCCTCCATGAATCTCCATGAATCTCCATGAATCTCCTCCATGAATCTCCATGAATCTCCAAGAATCTCCTCCATGAATCTCCATGAATCTCCATGAATCTCAATGTATCTCCATGAATCTCCATGCATCTCCATGAATCTCCATGAATCTCCATCAAGCTCCTCCATGAATCTCCATGAATCTCCATGAATCTCCTCCATGAATCTCCATGAATCTCCATGAATCTCCATGAATCTCCATGAATCTCCTCCATGAATCTCCATGAATCTCCATGAATCTCCATGAATCTCCACGAATCTCCTGCATGAATCTCCATGAATCTCCTCCATGAATCTCCATGAATCTCCTCCATGAATCTCCATGAATCTCCATGAATGTCCATAATTCTCCATGAATCTCCATGAATCTCCATGAATCTACATGAATCTCCATGAATCTCCATGAATGTCCTCGATGAATCTCCATGAATCTTCATGAATCTCCTGATCCATGAACCTCTATGAATCTCCATGAATCTCCATGAATGTCCTCCATGAATCTCCATGAATCTCCATGAATCTCCATGAATCTCCATCAACCTCCTCCATGAATCTCCATGAATCTCCATGAATCTCCTCCATGAATCTCCATGAATCTCCATGAATCTCCATGAATCTCCATGAATCTCCATGACCTCCTGTATGAATCTCCATGAATCTCCATGAATCTCCATGAATGTCCTCCATGAATCTCCATGAATCTCCATGAATTTCCAAGAATCTCCATGAATGTCCATGAATCTCCTCCATGAATCTCCATGAATCTCCAGGAATGTCCTCGATGAATCTCCATGAATCTTCATGAATCTCCTGATCCATGAACCTCTATGAATCTCCATGAATCTCCATGAATCTCCATGAATCTCCATGAATGTCCTCCATGAATCTCCATGAATCTCCATGAGTCTCCATGAATCTCCATGAATTTCCAAGAATCTCCATGAATGTCCATGAATCTCCTCCATGAATCTCCATGAAAATCCATGAATATCCATGAATCTCCTCCATGAATCTCCATGAATCACCTCCATGAATCTCCATGAATCTCCATGAATGTCCATGAATCTCCATGACTCTCCATGAATCTCCTTGAATCTCCATGAATCTCCATAAATCTCCATGAATCTCGGTGAATATCCATGAATCTCCATGAATCTCCTTCATGAATCTCCATGCATCTCCATGAATCTCCATGAATCTCCATCAACCTCCTCCATGAATCTCCATGAATGTCCATGAATGTCCTCCATGAACCTCCATGTATCTCCATGAATATCCATGAATCTCCATGACCTCCTGTATGAATCTCCATGAATCTCCATGAATCTCCATGAATGTCCTCCATGAATCTCCATGAATCTCCATGAATTTCCAAGAATCTCCATGAATGTCCATGAATCTCCTCCATGAATCTCCATGAATCTCCATGAATATCCATGAATATCCATGAATCTCCTCCATGAATCTCCATGAATCACCTCCATGAATCTCCATGAATCTCCATGAATGTCCATGAATCTCCATGACTCTCCATGAATCTCCTTGAATCTCCATGAATCTCCATAAATCTCCATGAATCTCCGTGAATCTCCATGAATCTCCATGAATCTCCAAGAATCTCCTCCATGAATCTCCATGAATCTCCATGACCTCCTGTATGAATCTCCATGAATCTCCATGAATCTCCATGCATCTCCATGAATCTCCATGAATCTCCATCAACTTCCTCCATGAATCTTCATGAATCTCCTCCATGAATCTCCATGAATCACCTCCATGAATCTCCATGAATCTCCATGAATCTCCTCGATGAATCTCCATGAATCTTCATGAATCTCCTGATCCATGAACCTCTATGAATCTCCATGAGTCTCCACGAATATCCTCCATGAATCTCCATGAATCTCCATGAATGTCCATGAATCTCCTGCATGAATATCCATGAATCTCCATGAATCTCCATGAATGTACATGAATCTCCTGCATGAATCTCCATGAATCTCCTCCATGTATCTCCATGAATCTCCAAGAATCTCCTCCATGAATCTCCATGAATCTCCATGAATCTCAATGTATCTCCATGAATCTCCATGCATCTCCATGAATCTCCATGAATCTCCATCAACCTCCTCCATGAATCTCCATGAATCTCCATGAATCTCCTCCATGAATCTCCATGAATCTCCATGAATCTCCATGAATCTCCACGAATCTCCATGAATCTCCATGAATCACCTCCATGAATCTCCATGAATCTCCATGAATGTCCATGAATCTCCATGACTCTCCATGAATCTCCTTGAATCTCCATGAATCTCCATGAATCTCCTCCATGAATCTCCATGAATCTCCAAGAATCTCCTCCATGAATCTCCATGAATCTCCATGAATCTCAATGTATCTCCATGAATCTCCATGCATCTCCATGAATCTCCATGAATCTCCATGGATCTCCATGAATCTCCACCGAGAATCTCCATGAATCTCCATGAATCTCCATGAATGTCCATAATTCTCCATGAATCTCCATGAATCTCCATGAATCTCCATGAATTTCCAAGAATCTCCATGAATGTCCATGAATGTCCTCCATGAACCTCCATGTATCTCCATGAATATCCATGAATCTCCATGAATCTCCTCCATGAATCTCCATGAATCTCCATGACCTCCTGTATGAATCTCCATGAATCTCCATGCATCTCCATGAATCTCCATGAATCTCCATCAACTTCCTCCATGAATCTTCATGAATCTCCTCCATGAATCTCCATGAATCACCTCCATGAATCTCCATGAATCTCCATGAATCTCCTCGATGAATCTCCATGAATCTTCATGAATCTCCTGATCCATGAACCTCTATGAATCTCCATGAGTCTCCACTAATATCCTCCATGAATCTCCATGAATCTCCATGAATGTCCATGAATCTCCTGCATGAATATCCATGAATCTCCATGAATCTCCATGAATGTACATGAATCTCCTGCATGAATCTCCATGAATCTCCTCCATGTATCTCCATGAATCTCCAAGAATCTCCTCCATGAATCTCCATGAATCTCCATGAATCTCAATGTATCTCCATGAATCTCCATGCATCTCCATGAATCTCCATGAATCTCCATCAACCTCCTCCATGAATCTCCATGAATCTCCATGAATCTCCTCCATGAATCTCCATGAATCTCCATGAATCTCCATGAATCTCCACGAATCTCCATGAATCTCCATGAATCTCCATGAATCTCCATGAATCTCCATGAATTTCCAAGAATCTCCATGAATGTCCATGAATCTCCTCCATGAATCTCCATGAATCTCCATGAATCTCCTCCATGAATCTCCATGAATCTCCATGAATCTCCATGAATCTCCACGAATATCCATGAATATCCATGAATCTCCTCCATGAATCTCCATGAATCACCTCCATGAATCTCCATGAATCTCCATGAATGTCCATGAATCTCCATGACTCTCCATGAATCTCCTTGAATCTCCATGAATCTCCATAAATCTCCATGAATCTCCGTGAATCTCCATGAATCTCCATGAATCTCCAAGAATCTCCTCCATGAATCTCCATGAATCTCCATGAATCTCCATGAATCTCCATGAATCTCCATGAATCTCAATGTATCTCCATGAATCTCCATGCATCTCCATGAATCTCCATGAATCTCCATCAACCTCCTCCATGAATCTCCATGAATCTCCATGAATCTCCTCCATGAATCTCCATGAATCTCCATGAATCTCCATGAATCTCCACGAATCTCCATGAATCTCCATGAATCTCCATGAATCTCCATGAATCTCCATGAATTTCCAAGAATCTCCATGAATGTCCATGAATCTCCTCCATGAATCTCCATGAATCTCCATGAATCTCCTCCATGAATCTCCATGAATCTCCATGAATCTCCATGAATCTCCACGAATATCCATGAATATCCATGAATCTCCTCCATGAATCTCCATGAATCACCTCCATGAATCTCCATGAATCTCCATGAATGTCCATGAATCTCCATGACTCTCCATGAATCTCCTTGAATCTCCATGAATCTCCATAAATCTCCATGAATCTCCGTGAATCTCCATGAATCTCCATGAATCTCCAAGAATCTCCTCCATGAATCTCCATGAATCTCCATGAATCTCCATGAATCTCCATGAATCTCCATGAATCTCCATGAATCTCCATGCATCTCCATGAATCTCCATGAATCTCCATCAACTTCCTCCATGAATCTCCATGAATCTCCTCCATGAATCTCCATGAATCACCTCCATGAATCTCCATGAATCTCCATGAATCTCCATGAATCTCCATGAATCTCCTCGATGAATCTCCATGAATCTTCATGAATCTCCTGATCCATGAACCTCTATGAATCTCCATGAGCCTCCATGAATATCCTCCATGAATCTCCATGAATCTCCATGAATGTCCATGAATCTCCTGCATGAATCTCCATGAATCTCCATGAATCTCCATCAACTTCCTCCATGAATCTCCATGAATCTCCTCCATGAATCTCCATGAATCACCTCCATGAATCTCCATGAATCTCCATGAATCTCCATGAATCTCCATGAATCTCCTCGATGAATCTCCATGAATCTTCATGAATCTCCTGATCCATGAACCTCTATGAATCTCCATGAGCCTCCATGAATATCCTCCATGAATCTCCATGAATCTCCATGAATGTCCATGAATCTCCTGCATGAATCTCCATGAATCTCCATGAATCTCCATGAATGTACATGAATCTCCTGCATGAATCTCCATGAATCTCCATGAATCTCCATGAATCTCCACGAATCTCCACGAATCTCCATGAATCTCCATGGATCTCCATGAATCTCCTCCGAGAATCTCCATGAATCTCCTCCATGAATCTCCATGAATCTCCATGAATGTCCATAATTCTCCATGAATCTCCATGAATCTCCATGAATTTCCAAGAATCTCCATGAATGTCCATGAATGTCCTCCATGAACCTCCATGTATCTCCATGAATATCCATGAATCTCCATGAATCTCCTCCATGAATCTCCATGAATCTCCAGGAATCTCCAGGAATCTACATGAATCCCCATGAATCTCCATGAATCTCCATGAATCTCCATCAACCTCCTCCATGAATCTCCATGAATCTCCATGAATCTCCATGAATCTCCTCCATGAATCTCCATGAATCTCCATGAATCTCCACGAATCTCCATGAATCTCCATGAATCTCCATGGATCTCCATGAATCTCCTCCGAGAATCTCCATGAATCACCTCCATGAATCTCCATGAATCTCCATGAATCTCCTCGATGAATCTCCATGAATCTTCATGAATCTCCTGATCCATGAACCTCTATGAATCTCCATGAGTCTCCATGAATATCCTCCATGAATCTCCATGAATCTCCATGAATGTCCATGAATCTCCTGCATGAATCTCCATGAATCTCCATGAATCTCCATGAATGTACATGAATCTCCTGCATGAATCTCCATGAATCTCCTCCATGAATCTCCATGAATCTCCAAGAATCTCCTCCATGAATCTCCATGAATCTCCATGAATCTCAATGTATCTCCATGAATCTCCATGCATCTCCATGAATCTCCATGAATCTCCATCAACCTCCTCCATGAATCTCCATGAATCTCCATGAATCTCCTCCATGAATCTCCATGAATCTCCATGAATCTGCATGAATCTCCACGAATCTCCATGAATCTCCATGAATCTCCATGGATCTCCATGAATCTCCTCCGAGAATCTCCATGAATCTCCTCCATGAATCTCCATGAATCTCCATGAATGTCCATAATTCTCCATGAATCTCCATGAATCTCCATGAATCTACATGAATCTCCATGAATCTCCATGAATGTCCTCGATGAATCTCCATGAATCTTCATGAATCTCCTGATCCATGAACCTCTATGAATCTCCATGAATCTCCATGAATCTCCATGAATCTCCATGAATCTCCATGAATCTCCATGAATCTCCATCAACCTCCTCCATGAATCTCCATGAATCTCCATGAATCTCCTCCATGAATCTCCATGAATCTCCATGAATCTCCATGAATCTCCATGAATCTCCATGACCTCCTGTATGAATCTCCATGAATCTCCATGAATCTCCATGAATCTCCATGAATGTCCTCCATGAATGTCCATGAATCTCCATGACTCTCCATGAATCTCCTTGAATCTCCATGAATCTCCATAAATCTCCATGAATCTCGGTGAATATCCATGAATCTCCATGAATCTCCTTCATGAATCTCCATGAATCTCCATCAACCTCCTCCATGAATCTCCATGAATCTCCATGAATCTCCTCCATGAATCTCCATGAATCTCCAAGAATCTCCTCCATGAATCTCCATGAATCTCCATGAATCTCAATGTATCTCCATGCATCTCCATGAATCTCCATGAATCTCCATCAACCTCCTCCACGAATCTCCATGAATCTCCATGAATCTCCATGGATCTCCATGAATCTCCTCCGAGAATCTCCATGAATCTCCTCCATGAATCTCCATGAATCTCCATGAATGTCCATAATTCTCCATGAATCTCCAAGAATCTCCTCCATGAATCTCCATGAATCTCCATGAATCTCCATGAATCTCCATGAATCTCCATGAATCTCCATGCATCTCCATGAATCTCCATGAATCTCCATCAACCTCCTCCATGAATCTCCATGAATCTCCATGAATCTCCTCCATGAATCTCCATGAATCTCCAAGAATCTCCTCCATGAATCTCCATGAATCTCCATGAATCTCAATGTATCTCCATGAATCTCCATGCATCTCCATGAATCTCCATGAATCTCCATCAAGCTCCTCCATGAATCTCCATGAATCTCCATGAATCTCCTCCATGAATCTCCATGAATCTCCATGAATCTCCATGAATCTCCATGAATCTCCTCCATGAATCTCCATGAATCTCCATGAATCTCCATGAATCTCCACGAATCTCCTGCATGAATCTCCATGAATCTCCTCCATGAATCTCCATGAATCTCCAAGAATCTCCATGAATCTCCATGGATCTCCATGAATCTCCTCCGAGAATCTCCATGAATCTCCTCCATGAATCTCCATGAATCTCCATGAATGTCCATAATTCTCCATGAATCTCCATGAATCTCCATGAATCTACATGAATCTCCATGAATCTCCATGAATGTCCTCGATGAATCTCCATGAATCTTCATGAATCTCCTGATCCATGAACCTCTATGAATCTCCATGAATCTCCATGAATGTCCTCCATGAATCTCCATGAATCTCCATGAATCTCCATGAATCTCCATCAACCTCCTCCATGAATCTCCATGAATCTCCATGAATCTCCTCCATGAATCTCCATGAATCTCCATGAATCTCCATGAATCTCCATGAATCTCCATGACCTCCTGTATGAATCTCCATGAATCTCCATGAATTTCCATGAATGTCCTCCATGAATCTCCATGAATCTCCATGAATTTCCAAGAATCTCCATGAATGTCCATGAATCTCCTCCATGAATCTCCATGAATCTCCATGAATATCCATGAATATCCATGAATCTCCTCCATGAATCTCCATGAATCACCTCCATGAATCTCCATGAATCTCCATGAATCTCCATGAATCGCCATGAATATCCATGAATCTCCATGAATCTCCATGAATCTCCATGTATCTCCATGAATCTACATGAATCTCCATGAATCTCCAGGAATGTCCTCGATGAATCTCCATGAATCTTCATGAATCTCCTGATCCATGAACCTCTATGAATCTCCATGAATCTCCATGAATCTCCATGAATCTCCATGAATGTCCTCCATGAATCTCCATGAATCTCCATGAGTCTCCATGAATCTCCATGAATTTCCAAGAATCTCCATGAATGTCCATGAATCTCCTCCATGAATCTCCATGAAAATCCATGAATATCCATGAATCTCCTCCATGAATCTCCATGAATCACCTCCATGAATCTCCATGAATCTCCATGAATGTCCATGAATCTCCATGACTCTCCATGAATCTCCTTGAATCTCCATGAATCTCCATAAATCTCCATGAATCTCGGTGAATATCCATGAATCTCCATGAATCTCCTTCATGAATCTCCATGCATCTCCATGAATCTCCATGAATCTCCATCAACCTCCTCCATGAATCTCCATGAATGTCCATGAATGTCCTCCATGAACCTCCATGTATCTCCATGAATATCCATGAATCTCCATGACCTCCTGTATGAATCTCCATGAATCTCCATGAATCTCCATGAATGTCCTCCATGAATCTCCATGAATCTCCATGAATTTCCAAGAATCTCCATGAATGTCCATGAATCTCCTCCATGAATCTCCATGAATCTCCATGAATATCCATGAATATCCATGAATCTCCTCCATGAATCTCCATGAATCACCTCCATGAATCTCCATGAATCTCCATGAATGTCCATGAATCTCCATGACTCTCCATGAATCTCCTTGAATCTCCATGAATCTCCATAAATCTCCATGAATCTCCGTGAATCTCCATGAATCTCCATGAATCTCCAAGAATCTCCTCCATGAATCTCCATGAATCTCCATGACCTCCTGTATGAATCTCCATGAATCTCCATGAATCTCCATGCATCTCCATGAATCTCCATGAATCTCCATCAACTTCCTCCATGAATCTTCATGAATCTCCTACATGAATCTCCATGAATCACCTCCATGAATCTCCATGAATCTCCATGAATCTCCTCGATGAATCTCCATGAATCTTCATGAATCTCCTGATCCATGAACCTCTATGAATCTCCATGAGTCTCCACGAATATCCTCCATGAATCTCCATGAATCTCCATGAATGTCCATGAATCTCCTGCATGAATATCCATGAATCTCCATGAATCTCCATGAATGTACATGAATCTCCTGCATGAATCTCCATGAATCTCCTCCATGTATCTCCATGAATCTCCAAGAATCTCCTCCATGAATCTCCATGAATCTCCATGAATCTCAATGTATCTCCATGAATCTCCATGCATCTCCATGAATCTCCATGAATCTCCATCAACCTCCTCCATGAATCTCCATGAATCTCCATGAATCTCCTCCATGAATCTCCATGAATCTCCATGAATCTCCATGAATCTCCACGAATCTCCATGAATCTCCATGAATCACCTCCATGAATCTCCATGAATCTCCATGAATGTCCATGAATCTCCATGACTCTCCATGAATCTCCTTGAATCTCCATGAATCTCCATAAATCTCCATGAATCTCCGTGAATCTCCATGAATCTCCATGAATGTCCAAGAATCTCCTCCATGAATCTCCATGAATCTCCATGAATCTCCATGAATCTCCATGATTCTCCATGAATCTCCATGAATCTCCATGCATCTCCATGAATCTCCATGAATCTCCATCAACTTCCTCCATGAATCTCCATGAATCTCCTCCATGAATCTCCATGAATCACCTCCATGAATCTCCATGAATCTCCATGAATCTCCATGAATCTCCATGAATCTCCTCGATGAATCTCCATGAATCTTCATGAATCTCCTGATCCATGAACCTCTATGAATCTCCATGAGCCTCCATGAATATCCTCCATGAATCTCCATGAATCTCCATGAATCTCCAAGAATCTCCATGAATCTCCATGGATCTCCATGAATCTCCTCCGAGAATCTCCATGAATCTCCTCCATGAATCTCCATGAATCTCCATGAATGTCCATAATTCTCCATGAATCTCCATGAATCTCCATGAATCTACATGAATCTCCATGAATCTCCATGAATGTCCTCGATGAATCTCCATGAATCTTCATGAATCTCCTGATCCATGAACCTCTATGAATCTCCATGAATCTCCATGAATGTCCTCCATGAATCTCCATGAATCTCCATGAATCTCCATGAATCTCCATCAACCTCCTCCATGAATCTCCATGAATCTCCATGAATCTCCTCCATGAATCTCCATGAATCTCCATGAATCTCCATGAATCTCCATGAATCTCCATGACCTCCTGTATGAATCTCCATGAATCTCCATGAATTTCCATGAATGTCCTCCATGAATCTCCATGAATCTCCATGAATTTCCAAGAATCTCCATGAATGTCCATGAATCTCCTCCATGAATCTCCATGAATCTCCATGAATATCCATGAATATCCATGAATCTCCTCCATGAATCTCCATGAATCACCTCCATGAATCTCCATGAATCTCCATGAATCTCCATGAATCGCCATGAATATCCATGAATCTCCATGAATCTCCATGAATCTCCATGTATCTCCATGAATCTACATGAATCTCCATGAATCTCCAGGAATGTCCTCGATGAATCTCCATGAATCTTCATGAATCTCCTGATCCATGAACCTCTATGAATCTCCATGAATCTCCATGAATCTCCATGAATCTCCATGAATGTCCTCCATGAATCTCCATGAATCTCCATGAGTCTCCATGAATCTCCATGAATTTCCAAGAATCTCCATGAATGTCCATGAATCTCCTCCATGAATCTCCATGAAAATCCATGAATATCCATGAATCTCCTCCATGAATCTCCATGAATCACCTCCATGAATCTCCATGAATCTCCATGAATGTCCATGAATCTCCATGACTCTCCATGAATCTCCTTGAATCTCCATGAATCTCCATAAATCTCCATGAATCTCGGTGAATATCCATGAATCTCCATGAATCTCCTTCATGAATCTCCATGCATCTCCATGAATCTCCATGAATCTCCATCAACCTCCTCCATGAATCTCCATGAATGTCCATGAATGTCCTCCATGAACCTCCATGTATCTCCATGAATATCCATGAATCTCCATGACCTCCTGTATGAATCTCCATGAATCTCCATGAATCTCCATGAATGTCCTCCATGAATCTCCATGAATCTCCATGAATTTCCAAGAATCTCCATGAATGTCCATGAATCTCCTCCATGAATCTCCATGAATCTCCATGAATATCCATGAATATCCATGAATCTCCTCCATGAATCTCCATGAATCACCTCCATGAATCTCCATGAATCTCCATGAATGTCCATGAATCTCCATGACTCTCCATGAATCTCCTTGAATCTCCATGAATCTCCATAAATCTCCATGAATCTCCGTGAATCTCCATGAATCTCCATGAATCTCCA
This sequence comes from Lasioglossum villosulum, assembly GCA_963971365.1. Lineage (NCBI taxonomy): Eukaryota > Metazoa > Arthropoda > Insecta > Hymenoptera > Halictidae > Lasioglossum > Lasioglossum villosulum. The sequence goes on along the minus strand of CAXARU010000029.1, from coordinate 22,197 downwards.
AGAATCTCCTCCATGAATCTCCATGAATCTCCATGACCTCCTGTATGAATCTCCATGAATCTCCATGAATCTCCATGCATCTCCATGAATCTCCATGAATCTCCATCAACTTCCTCCATGAATCTTCATGAATCTCCTCCATGAATCTCCATGAATCACCTCCATGAATCTCCATGAATCTCCATGAATCTCCTCGATGAATCTCCATGAATCTTCATGAATCTCCTGATCCATGAACCTCTATGAATCTCCATGAGTCTCCACGAATATCCTCCATGAATCTCCATGAATCTCCATGAATGTCCATGAATCTCCTGCATGAATATCCATGAATCTCCATGAATCTCCATGAATGTACATGAATCTCCTGCATGAATCTCCATGAATCTCCTCCATGTATCTCCATGAATCTCCAAGAATCTCCTCCATGAATCTCCATGAATCTCCATGAATCTCAATGTATCTCCATGAATCTCCATGCATCTCCATGAATCTCCATGAATCTCCATCAACCTCCTCCATGAATCTCCATGAATCTCCATGAATCTCCTCCATGAATCTCCATGAATCTCCATGAATCTCCATGAATCTCCACGAATCTCCATGAATCTCCATGAATCACCTCCATGAATCTCCATGAATCTCCATGAATGTCCATGAATCTCCATGACTCTCCATGAATCTCCTTGAATCTCCATGAATCTCCATAAATCTCCATGAATCTCCGTGAATCTCCATGAATCTCCATGAATCTCCAAGAATCTCCTCCATGAATCTCCATGAATCTCCATGAATCTCCATGAATCTCCATGATTCTCCATGAATCTCCATGAATCTCCATGCATCTCCATGAATCTCCATGAATCTCCATCAACTTCCTCCATGAATCTCCATGAATCTCCTCCATGAATCTCCATGAATCACCTCCATGAATCTCCATGAATCTCCATGAATCTCCATGAATCTCCATGAATCTCCTCGATGAATCTCCATGAATCTTCATGAATCTCCTGATCCATGAACCTCTATGAATCTCCATGAGCCTCCATGAATATCCTCCATGAATCTCCATGAATCTCCATGAATGTCCATGAATCTCCTGCATGAATCTCCATGAATCTCCATGAATCTCCATGAATGTACATGAATCTCCTGCATGAATCTCCATGAATCTCCATGAATCTCCATGAATCTCCACGAATCTCCACGAATCTCCATGAATCTCCATGGATCTCCATGAATCTCCTCCGAGAATCTCCATGAATCTCCTCCATGAATCTCCATGAATCTCCATGAATGTCCATAATTCTCCATGAATCACCTCCATGAATCTCCATGAATCTCCATGAATGTCCATGAATCTCCATGACTCTCCATGAATCTCCTTGAATCTCCATGAATCTCCATAAATCTCCATGAATCTCCGTGAATCTCCATGAATCTCCATGAATCTCCAAGAATCTCCTCCATGAATCTCCATGAATCTCCATGAATCTCCATGAATCTCCATGAATCTCCATGAATCTCCATGAATCTCCATGCATCTCCATGAATCTCCATGAATCTCCATCAACTTCCTCCATGAATCTCCATGAATATCCTCCATGAATCTCCATGAATGTCCTCGATGAATCTCCATGAATCTTCATGAATCTCCATGAATCACCATGTATCTCCATGAATCTACATGAATCTCCATGAATATCCATGAATATCCATGAATCTCCTCCATGAAACTCCATGAATCACCTCCATGAATCTTCATGAATCTCCATGACTCTCCATGAATCTCCTTGAATCTCCATGAATCTCCATAAATCTCCATGAATCTCCGTGAATCTCCATGAATCTCCATGAATCTCCAAGAATCTCCTCCATGAATCTCCATGAATCTCCATGAATCTCCATGAATCTCCATGAATCTCCATGAATCTCCATGACCTCCTGTATGAATCTCCATGGATCTCCATGAATCTCCATGAATCTCCATGAATCTCCATGAATCTCCTCCATGAATCTCCATGAATCTCCATGAATCTCAATGTATCTCCATGAATCTCCATGCATCTCCATGAATCTCCATGAATCTCCATGGATCTCCATGAATCTCCACCGAGAATCTCCATGAATCTCCATGAATCTCCATGAATGTCCATAATTCTCCATGAATCTCCATGAATCTCCATGAATCTCCATGAATCTCCATGAATTTCCAAGAATCTCCATGAATGTCCATGAATGTCCTCCATGAACCTCCATGTATCTCCATGAATATCCATGAATCTCCATGAATCTCCTCCATGAATCTCCATGAATCTCCATGAATATCCATGAATATCCATGAATCTCCTCCATGAATCTCCATGAATCACCTCCATGAATCTCCATGAATCTCCATGACCTCCTGTATGAATCTCCATGAATCTCCATGAATCTCCATGCATCTCCATGAATCTCCATGAATCTCCATCAACTTCCTCCATGAATCTCCATGAATCTCCTCCATGAATCTCCATGAATCACCTCCATGAATCTCCATGAATCTCCATGAACCTCCTCGATGAATCTCCATGAATCTTCATGAATCTCCTGATCCATGAACCTCTATGAATCTCCATGAGTCTCCATGAATATCCTCCATGAATCTCCATGTATCTCCATGAATGTCCATGAATCTCCTGCATGAATCTCCATGAATCTCCATGAATCTCCATGAATGTACATGAATCTCCTGCATGAATCTCCATGAATCTCCATGACTCTCCATGAATCTCCTTGAATCTCCATGAATCTACATAAATCTCTATGAATCTCCGTGAATCTCCATGAATCTCCATGAATCTCCAAGAATCTCCATCAAGCTCCTCCATGAATCTCCATGAATCTCCATGAATCTCCTCCATGAATCTCCATGAATCTCCAAGAATCTCCTCCATGAATCTCCATGAATCTCCATGAATCTCAATGTATCTCCATGCATCTCCATGAATCTCCTCCGAGAATCTCCATGAATCTCCTCCATGAATCTCCATGAATCTCCATGAATGTCCATAATTCTCCATGAATCTCCAAGAATCTCCTCCATGAATCTCCATGAATCTCCATGAATCTCCATGAATCTCCATGAATCTCCATGAATCTCCATGAATCTCCATGCATCTCCATGAATCTCCATGAATCTCCATCAACCTCCTCCATGAATCTCCATGAATCTCCATGAATCTCCTCCATGAATCTCCATGAATCTCCAAGAATCTCCTCCATGAATCTCCATGAATCTCCATGAATCTCAATGTATCTCCATGCATCTCCATGAATCTCCATGAATCTCCATCAACCTCCTCCACGAATCTCCATGAATCTCCATGAATCTCCATGGATCTCCATGAATCTCCTCCGAGAATCTCCATGAATCTCCTCCATGAATCTCCATGAATCTCCATGAATGTCCATAATTCTCCATGAATCTCCAAGAATCTCCTCCATGAATCTCCATGAATCTCCATGAATCTCCATGAATCTCCATGCATCTCCATGAATCTCCATGAATCTCCATGCATCTCCATGAATCTCCATGAATCTCCATCAACCTCCTCCATGAATCTCCATGAATCTCCATGAATCTCCTCCATGAATCTCCATGAATCTCCAAGAATCTCCTCCATGAATCTCCATGAATCTCCATGAATCTCAATGTATCTCCATGAATCTCCATGCATCTCCATGAATCTCCATGAATCTCCATCAAGCTCCTCCATGAATCTCCATGAATCTCCATGAATCTCCTCCATGAATCTCCATGAATCTCCATGAATCTCCATGAATCTCCATGAATCTCCTCCATGAATCTCCATGAATCTCCATGAATCTCCATGAATCTCCACGAATCTCCTGCATGAATCTCCATGAATCTCCTCCATGAATCTCCATGAATCTCCAAGAATCTCCATGAATCTCCATGGATCTCCATGAATCTCCTCCGAGAATCTCCATGAATCTCCTCCATGAATCTCCATGAATCTCCATGAATGTCCATAATTCTCCATGAATCTCCATGAATCTCCATGAATCTACATGAATCTCCATGAATCTCCATGAATGTCCTCGATGAATCTCCATGAATCTTCATGAATCTCCTGATCCATGAACCTCTATGAATCTCCATGAATCTCCATGAATCTCCATGAATCTCCATGAATCTCCATCAACCTCCTCCATGAATCTCCATGAATCTCCTCCATGAATCTCCATGAATCTCCATGAATCTCCAAGAATCTCCTCCATGAATCTCCATGAATCTCCATGAATCTCCATGAATCTCCATGAATCTCCATGAATCTCCATGAATCTCCATGCATCTCCATGAATCTCCATGAATCTCCATCAACCTCCTCCATGAATCTCCATGAATCTCCATGAATCTCCTCCATGAATCTCCATGAATCTCCAAGAATCTCCTCCATGAATCTCCATGAATCTCCATGAATCTCAATGTATCTCCATGAATCTCCATGCATCTCCATGAATCTCCATGAATCTCGATCAACCTCCTCCATGAATCTCCATGAATGTCCATGAATGACCTCCATGAACCTCCATGTATCTCCATGAATATCCATGAATCTCCATGACCTCCTGTATGAATCTCCATGAATCTCCATGAATCTCCATGAATGTCCTCCATGAATCTCCATGAATCTCCATGAATTTCCAAGAATCTCCATGAATGTCCATGAATCTCCTCCATGAATCTCCATGAATCTCCATGAATATCCATGAATATCCATGAATCTCCTCCATGAATCTCCATGAATCACCTCCATGAATCTCCATGAATCTCCATGAATGTCCATGAATCTCCATGACTCTCCATGAATCTCCTTGAATCTCCATGAATCTCCATAAATCTCCATGAATCTCCGTGAATCTCCATGAATCTCCATGAATCTCCAAGAATCTCCTCCATGAATCTCCATGAATCTCCATGACCTCCTGTATGAATCTCCATGAATCTCCATGAATCTCCATGCATCTCCATGAATCTCCATGAATCTCCATCAACTTCCTCCATGAATCTTCATGAATCTCCTCCATGAATCTCTATGAATCACCTCCATGAATCTCCATGAATCTCCATGAATCTCCTCGATGAATCTCCATGAATCTCCATGAATCTCCTCGATGAATCTCCATGAATCTTCATGAATCTCCTGATCCATGAACCTCTATGAATCTCCATGAGTCTCCACGAATATCCTCCATGAATCTCCATGAATCTCCATGAATGTCCATGAATCTCCTGCATGAATATCCATGAATCTCCATGAATCTCCATGAATCTCCATGAATCTCCATGAATCTCCTCCATGAATCTCCATGAATCTCCATGAATCTCCATGAATCTCCACGAATCTCCATGAATCTCCATGAATCTCCATGAATCTCCATGAATCTCCATGAATTTCCAAGAATCTCCATGAATGTCCATGAATCTCCTCCATGAATCTCCATGAATCTCCATGAATCTCCTCCATGAATCTCCATGAATCTCCATGAATCTCCATGAATCTCCACGAATATCCATGAATATCCATGAATCTCCTCCATGAATCTCCATGAATCACCTCCATGAATCTCCATGAATCTCCATGAATGTCCATGAATCTCCATGACTCTCCATGAATCTCCTTGAATCTCCATGAATCTCCATAAATCTCCATGAATCTCCGTGAATCTCCATGAATCTCCATGAATCTCCAAGAATCTCCTCCATGAATCTCCATGAATCTCCATGAATGTCCATGAATCTCCTGCATGAATCTCCATGAATCTCCATGAATCTCCATGAATGTACATGAATCTCCTGCATGAATCTCCATGAATCTCCATGAATCTCCATGAATCTCCACGAATCTCCACGAATCTCCATGAATCTCCATGGATCTCCATGAATCTCCTCCGAGAATCTCCATGAATCTCCTCCATGAATCTCCATGAATCTCCATGAATGTCCATAATTCTCCATGAATCTCCATGAATCTCCATGAATTTCCAAGAATGTCCATGAATGTCCATGAATGTCCTCCATGAACCTCCATGTATCTCCATGAATATCCATGAATCTCCATGAATCTCCTCCATGAATCTCCATGAATCTCCAGGAATCTCCAGGAATCTACATGAATCCCCATGAATCTCCATGAATCTCCATGAATCTCCTCGATGAATCTCCATGAATCTGCATGAATCTCCTGATCCATGAACCTCTATGAATCTCCATGAATCTCCATGAATATCCTCCATGAATCTCCATGAATGTCCTCGATGAATCTCCATGAATCTTCATGAATCTCCATGAATCACCATGTATCTCCATGAATCTACATGAATCTCCATGAATATCCATGAATATCCATGAATCTCCATGAATCTCCATGAATCTCCATGAATCTCCATGACCTCCTGTATGAATCTCCATGGATCTCCATGAATCTCCATGAATCTCCATGAATCTCCATGAATCTCCTCCATGAATCTCCATGAATCTCCATGAATCTCAATGTATCTCCATGAATCTCCATGCATCTCCATGAATCTCCATGAATCTCCATGGATCTCCATGAATCTCCACCGAGAATCTCCATGAATCTCCATGAATCTCCATGAATGTCCATAATTCTCCATGAATCTCCATGAATCTCCATGAATCTCCATGAATTTCCAAGAATCTCCATGAATGTCCATGAATGTCCTCCATGAACCTCCATGTATCTCCATGAATATCCATGAATCTCCATGAATCTCCTCCATGAATCTCCATGAATCTCCATGAATATCCATGAATATCCATGAATCTCCTCCATGAATCTCCATGAATCACCTCCATGAATCTCCATGAATCTCCATGACCTCCTGTATGAATCTCCATGAATCTCCATGAATCTCCATGCATCTCCATGAATCTCCATGAATCTCCATCAACTTCCTCCATGAATCTCCATGAATCTCCTCCATGAATCTCCATGAATCACCTCCATGAATCTCCATGAATCTCCATGAACCTCCTCGATGAATCTCCATGAATCTTCATGAATCTCCTGATCCATGAACCTCTATGAATCTCCATGAGTCTCCATGAATATCCTCCATGAATCTCCATGAATCTCCATGAATGTCCATGAATCTCCTGCATGAATCTCCATGAATCTCCATGAATCTCCATGAATGTACATGAATCTCCTGCATGAATCTCCATGAATCTCCATGACTCTCCATGAATCTCCTTGAATCTCCATGAATCTACATAAATCTCTATGAATCTCCGTGAATCTCCATTAATCTCCATGAATCTCCAAGAATCTCCTCCATGAATCTCCATGAATCTCCATGAACCTCCTCCATGAATCTCCATGAATCTCAATGAATATCCATGAATCTCCATGCATCTCCATGTATCTCCATGAATCTACATGAATCTCCATGAATCTCCATGAATGTCCTCGATGAATCTCCATGAATCTTCATGAATCACCTGATCCATGAACCTCTATGAATCTCCATGAATCTCCATGAATGTCCTCCATGAATCTCCATGAATCTCCATGAGTCTCCATGAATCTCCATGAATCTCAATGTATCTCCATGAATCTCCATGCATCTCCATGAATCTCCATGAATCTCCATGGATCTCCATGAATCTCCACCGAGAATCTCCATGAATCTCCATGAATCTCCATGAATGTCCATGAATCTCCTGCATGAATCTCCATGAATCTCCATGAATCTCCATGAATGTACATGAATCTCCTGCATGAATCTCCATGAATCTCCATGACTCTCCATGAATCTCCTTGAATCTCCATGAATCTCCATAAATCTCTATGAATCTCCGTGAATCTCCATGAATCTCCATGAATCTCCAAGAATCTCCTCCATGAATCTCCATGAATCTCCATGAACCTCCTCCATGAATCTCCATGAATCTCAATGAATATCCATGAATCTCCATGCATCTCCATGAATCTCCATGTATCTCCATGAATCTACATGAATCTCCATGAATCTCCATGAATGTCCTCGATGAATCTCCATGAATCTTCATGAATCACCTGATCCATGAACCTCTATGAATCTCCATGAATCTCCATGAATGTCCTCCATGAATCTCCATGAATCTCCATAAGTCTCCATGAATCTCCATGAATTTCCAAGAATCTCCATGAATGTCCATGAATCTCCTCCATGAATCTCCATGAATCTCCATGAATCTCCATGAATCTCCATGAATCCATGAATCTCCATGACCTCCTGTATGAATCTCCATGAATCTCCATGCATCTCCATGAATCTCCATGAATCTCCATCAACTTCCTCCATGAATCTCCATGAATCTCCTCCATGAATCTCCATGAATCACCTCCATGAATCTCCATGAATCTCCATGAATCTCCTCGATGAATCTCCATGAATCTTCATGAATCTCCTGATCCATGAATCTCTATGAATCTCCATGAATTTCCATGAATATCCTCCATGAATCTCCATGAATTTCCATGAATCTCCATGAATTTCCATGAATCTCCATGCATCTCCATGAATCTCCATGAATCTCCATGAACCTCCTCCATGAATCTCCATGAATCGCCATGAATATCCATGAATCTCCATGAATCTCCATGAATCTCCATGTATCTCCATGAATCTCCTCGATTAATCTCCATGAACCTTCATGAATCTCCTGATCCATGAACCTCTATGAATCTCCATGAATCTCCATGAATGTCCTCCATGAATCTCCATGAATCTCCATGCATCTCCATGAATCTCCATGAATCTCCATGAACCTCCTCCATGAATCTCCATGAATCACCTCCATGAATCTCCATGAATCTCCATGAATCTCCATGAATCTCCTCGATGAATCTCCATGAATTTTCATGAATCTCCTGATCCATGAACCTCTATGAATCTCCATGAATCTCCATGAATATCCTCCATGAATCTCCATGAATCTCCATGAATGTCCATGAATCTCCTGCATGAATCTCCATGAATCTCCATGAATCTCCATGAATGTCCATGAATCTCCTGCATGAATCTCCATGAATCTCCATGAATCTCCATGAATCTCCATGAATCTCCTCGATGAGTCTCCATGAATCTTCATGAATCTCCTGATCCATGAATCTCTATGAATCTCCATGAATTTCCATGAATATCCTCCATGAATCTCCATGAATCTCCATGAATCTCCATGAATTTCCATGAATCTCCATGCATCTCCATGAATCTCCATGAATCTCCATGAACCTCCTCCATGAATATCCATGAATCGCCATGAATATCCATGAATCTCCATGAATCTCCATGAATCTCCATGTATCTCCATGAATCTCCATGAATCTCCTCGATTAATCTCCATGAACCTTCATGAATCTCCTGATCCATGAACCTCTATGAATCTCCATGAATCTCCATGAATCTCCATGAATCTCCACGAATCTCCATGAATATCCATGAATCTCCTCCATGAATCGCCATGAATCACCTCCATGAATATCCATGAATCTCCATGAATGTCCATGAATCTCCATGACTCTCCATGAATCTCCTTGAATCTCCATGAATCTCCATAAATCTCCATGAATCTCCATGAATCTCCATGAATCTCCTCCATGAATCTCCAAGAATCACCTCCATGAATCTCCATGAATCTCCATGAATCTCCATGATCTCCTGTATGAATCTCCATGAATCTCCATGAATCTCCATGAATCTCCATGATCTCCTGTATGAATCTCCATGAATCTCCATCAACCTCCTCCATGAATCTCCATGAATCTCCATGAAACTCCATGAATCTCCATGAATCTCCTCCATCAATCTCCTGTATGAATCTCCATGAATCTTCATGAATCTCCATGAATCTCCATGAACCTCATCCATGAATCTCCATGAATCTCCATGAATCTCCATGAATCTCCAGGAATCTTCATGAATCTCCATGAATCTCCGTGAATATCCATGAATCTCCATGAACCTCCTCCATGAATCTCCATGAATCTCCATGATCTCCTGTATGAATCTCCATGAATCTCCATGAATCTCCATGCATCTCCATGAATCTCCATGAATCTCCATGAATCTCCATCAACCTCCTCCATGAATCTCCTCCATGAATCTCCATGAATCTCCAAGAATCTCCTCCATGAATCTCCATGAATCTCCATGAATCTCAATGTATCTCCATGAATCTACATGAATCTCCATGAATCTCCATGAATCTCCAGGAATCTTCATGAATCTCCAAGAATCTCCTCCATGAATCTCCATGAATCTCCATGAACCTCCTCCATGAATCTCCATGAATCTCAATGAATATCCATGAATCTCCATGCATCTCCATGTATCTCCATGAATCTACATGAATCTCCATGAATCTCCATGAATGTCCTCGATGAATCTCCATGAATCTTCATGAATCACCTGATCCATGAACCTCTATGAATCTCCATGAATCTCCATGAATGTCCTCCATGAATCTCCATGAATCTCCATGAGTCTCCATGAATCTCCATGAATCTCAATGTATCTCCATGAATCTCCATGCATCTCCATGAATCTCCATGAATCTCCATGGATCTCCATGAATCTCCACCGAGAATCTCCATGAATCTCCATGAATCTCCATGAATGTCCATAATTCTCCATGAATCTCCATGAATCTCCATGAATCTCCATGAATTTCCAAGAATCTCCATGAATGTCCATGAATGTCCTCCATGAACCTCCATGTATCTCCATGAATATCCATGAATCTCCATGAATCTCCTCCATGAATCTCCATGAATCTCCATGAATATCCATGAATATCCATGAATCTCCTCCATGAATCTCCATGAATCACCTCCATGAATCTCCATGAATCTCCATGACCTCCTGTATGAATCTCCATGAATCTCCATGAATCTCCATGCATCTCCATGAATCTCCATGAATCTCCATCAACTTCCTCCATGAATCTCCATGAATCTCCTCCATGAATCTCCATGAATCACCTCCATGAATCTCCATGAATCTCCATGAACCTCCTCGATGAATCTCCATGAATCTTCATGAATCTCCTGATCCATGAACCTCTATGAATCTCCATGAGTCTCCATGAATATCCTCCATGAATCTCCATGAATCTCCATCAACCTCCTCCATGAATCTCCATGAATCTCCATGAAACTCCATGAATCTCCATGAATCTCCTCCATCAATCTCCTGTATGAATCTCCATGAATCTTCATGAATCTCCATGAATCTCCATGAACCTCATCCATGAATCTCCATGAATCTCCATGAATCTCCATGACCTCCTGTATGAATCTCCATGAATCTCCATGAATCTCCATGAACCTCCTCCATGAATATCCATGAATCGCCATGAATATCCATGAATCTCCATGAATCTCCATGAATCTCCATGTATCTCCATGAATCTCCATGAATCTCCTCGATTAATCTCCATGAACCTTCATGAATCTCCTGATCCATGAACCTCTATGAATCTCCATGAATCTCCATGAATCTCCATGAATCTCCACGAATCTCCATGAATATCCATGAATCTCCTCCATGAATCGCCATGAATCACCTCCATGAATATCCATGAATCTCCATGAATGTCCATGAATCTCCATGACTCTCCATGAATCTCCTTGAATCTCCATGAATCTCCATAAATCTCCATGAATCTCCATGAATCTCCATGAATCTCCTCCATGAATCTCCAAGAATCACCTCCATGAATCTCCATGAATCTCCATGAATCTCCATGATCTCCTGTATGAATCTCCATGAATCTCCATGAATCTCCATGAATCTCCATGATCTCCTGTATGAATCTCCATGAATCTCCATCAACCTCCTCCATGAATCTCCATGAATCTCCATGAAACTCCATGAATCTCCATGAATCTCCTCCATCAATCTCCTGTATGAATCTCCATGAATCTTCATGAATCTCCATGAATCTCCATGAACCTCATCCATGAATCTCCATGAATCTCCATGAATCTCCATGAATCTCCAGGAATCTTCATGAATCTCCATGAATCTCCGTGAATATCCATGAATCTCCATGAACCTCCTCCATGAATCTCCATGAATCTCCATGATCTCCTGTATGAATCTCCATGAATCTCCATGAATCTCCATGCATCTCCATGAATCTCCATGAATCTCCATGAATCTCCATCAACCTCCTCCATGAATCTCCTCCATGAATCTCCATGAATCTCCAAGAATCTCCTCCATGAATCTCCATGAATCTCCATGAATCTCAATGTATCTCCATGAATCTACATGAATCTCCATGAATCTCCATGAATCTCCAGGAATCTTCATGAATCTCCAAGAATCTCCTCCATGAATCTCCATGAATCTCCATGAACCTCCTCCATGAATCTCCATGAATCTCAATGAATATCCATGAATCTCCATGCATCTCCATGTATCTCCATGAATCTACATGAATCTCCATGAATCTCCATGAATGTCCTCGATGAATCTCCATGAATCTTCATGAATCACCTGATCCATGAACCTCTATGAATCTCCATGAATCTCCATGAATGTCCTCCATGAATCTCCATGAATCTCCATGAGTCTCCATGAATCTCCATGAATCTCAATGTATCTCCATGAATCTCCATGCATCTCCATGAATCTCCATGAATCTCCATGGATCTCCATGAATCTCCACCGAGAATCTCCATGAATCTCCATGAATCTCCATGAATGTCCATAATTCTCCATGAATCTCCATGAATCTCCATGAATCTCCATGAATTTCCAAGAATCTCCATGAATGTCCATGAATGTCCTCCATGAACCTCCATGTATCTCCATGAATATCCATGAATCTCCATGAATCTCCTCCATGAATCTCCATGAATCTCCATGAATATCCATGAATATCCATGAATCTCCTCCATGAATCTCCATGAATCACCTCCATGAATCTCCATGAATCTCCATGACCTCCTGTATGAATCTCCATGAATCTCCATGAATCTCCATGCATCTCCATGAATCTCCATGAATCTCCATCAACTTCCTCCATGAATCTCCATGAATCTCCTCCATGAATCTCCATGAATCACCTCCATGAATCTCCATGAATCTCCATGAACCTCCTCGATGAATCTCCATGAATCTTCATGAATCTCCTGATCCATGAACCTCTATGAATCTCCATGAGTCTCCATGAATATCCTCCATGAATCTCCATGAATCTCCATCAACCTCCTCCATGAATCTCCATGAATCTCCATGAAACTCCATGAATCTCCATGAATCTCCTCCATCAATCTCCTGTATGAATCTCCATGAATCTTCATGAATCTCCATGAATCTCCATGAACCTCATCCATGAATCTCCATGAATCTCCATGAATCTCCATGAATCTCCAGGAATCTTCATGAATCTCCATGAATCTCCGTGAATATCCATGAATCTCCATGAACCTCCTCCATGAATCTCCATGAATCTCCATGATCTCCTGTATGAATCTCCATGAATCTCCATGAATCTCCATGCATCTCCATGAATCTCCATGAATCTCCATGAATCTCCATCAACCTCCTCCATGAATCTCCTCCATGAATCTCCATGAATCTCCAAGAATCTCCTCCATGAATCTCCATGAATCTCCATGAATCTCAATGTATCTCCATGAATCTACATGAATCTCCATGAATCTCCATGAATCTCCAGGAATCTTCATGAATCTCCAAGAATCTCCTCCATGAATCTCCATGAATCTCCATGAACCTCCTCCATGAATCTCCATGAATCTCAATGAATATCCATGAATCTCCATGCATCTCCATGTATCTCCATGAATCTACATGAATCTCCATGAATCTCCATGAATGTCCTCGATGAATCTCCATGAATCTTCATGAATCACCTGATCCATGAACCTCTATGAATCTCCATGAATCTCCATGAATGTCCTCCATGAATCTCCATGAATCTCCATGAGTCTCCATGAATCTCCATGAATCTCAATGTATCTCCATGAATCTCCATGCATCTCCATGAATCTCCATGAATCTCCATGGATCTCCATGAATCTCCACCGAGAATCTCCATGAATCTCCATGAATCTCCATGAATGTCCATAATTCTCCATGAATCTCCATGAATCTCCATGAATCTCCATGAATTTCCAAGAATCTCCATGAATGTCCATGAATGTCCTCCATGAACCTCCATGTATCTCCATGAATATCCATGAATCTCCATGAATCTCCTCCATGAATCTCCATGAATCTCCATGAATATCCATGAATATCCATGAATCTCCTCCATGAATCTCCATGAATCACCTCCATGAATCTCCATGAATCTCCATGACCTCCTGTATGAATCTCCATGAATCTCCATGAATCTCCATGCATCTCCATGAATCTCCATGAATCTCCATCAACTTCCTCCATGAATCTCCATGAATCTCCTCCATGAATCTCCATGAATCACCTCCATGAATCTCCATGAATCTCCATGAACCTCCTCGATGAATCTCCATGAATCTTCATGAATCTCCTGATCCATGAACCTCTATGAATCTCCATGAGTCTCCATGAATATCCTCCATGAATCTCCATGAATCTCCATGAATGTCCATGAATCTCCTGCATGAATCTCCATGAATCTCCATGAATCTCCATGAATGTACATGAATCTCCTGCATGAATCTCCATGAATCTCCATGACTCTCCATGAATCTCCTTGAATCTCCATGAATCTCCATAAATCTCTATGAATCTCCGTGAATCTCCATGAATCTCCATGAATCTCCAAGAATCTCCTCCATGAATCTCCATGAATCTCCATGAACCTCCTCCATGAATCTCCATGAATCTCAATGAATATCCATGAATCTCCATGCATCTCCATGAATCTCCATGTATCTCCATGAATCTACATGAATCTCCATGAATCTCCATGAATGTCCTCGATGAATCTCCATGAATCTTCATGAATCACCTGATCCATGAACCTCTATGAATCTCCATGAATCTCCATGAATGTCCTCCATGAATCTCCATGAATCTCCATGAGTCTCCATGAATCCCCATGAATTTCCAAGAATCTCCATGAATGTCCATGAATCTCCTCCATGAATCTCCATGAATCTCCATGAATCTCCATGAATCTCCATGAATATCCTCCATGAATCTCCATGAATCTCCATGAATGTCCATGAATCTCCTGCATGAATCTCCATGAATCTCCATGAATCTCCATGAATGTCCATGAATCTCCTGCATGAATCTCCATGAATCTCCATGAATCTCCTGCATGAATCTCCATGAATCTCCATGAATCTCCATGAATCTCCATGAATCTCCTCGATGAGTCTCCATGAATCTTCATGAATCTCCTGATCCATGAATCTCTATGAATCTCCATGAATTTCCATGAATCTCCATGCATCTCCATGAATCTCCATGAATCTCCATGAACCTCCTCCATGAATCTCCATGAATCGCCATGAATATCCATGAATCTCCATGAATCTCCATGAATCTCCATGTATCTCCATGAATCTCCATGAATCTCCTCGATTAATCTCCATGAACCTTCATGAATCTCCTGATCCATGAACCTCTATGAATCTCCATGAATCTCCATGAATGTCCTCCATGAATCTCCATGAATCTCCATGAGTCTCCATGAATCTCCATGAATTTCCATGAATCTCCATCAACCTCGTCCATGAATCTCCATGAATCTCCTCCATGAATCTCCATGAATCACCTCCATGAATCTCCATGAATCTCCATGAATCTCCATGAATCTCCTCGATGAATCTCCATGAATTTTCATGAATCTCCTGATCCATGAACCTCTATGAATCTCCATGAATCTCCATGAATATCCTCCATGAATCTCCATGAATCTCCATGAATGTCCATGAATCTCCTGCATGAATCTCCATGAATCTCCATGAATCTCCATGAATGTCCATGAATCTCCTGCATGAATCTCCATGAATCTCCATGAATCTCCATGAATCTCCATGAATCTCCTCGATGAGTCTCCATGAATCTTCATGAATCTCCTGATCCATGAATCTCTATGAATCTCCATGAATTTCCATGAATATCCTCCATGAATCTCCATGAATCTCCATGAATCTCCATGAATTTCCATGAATCTCCATGCATCTCCATGAATCTCCATGAATCTCCATGAACCTCCTCCATGAATCTCCATGAATCGCCATGAATATCCATGAATCTCCATGAATCTCCATGAATCTCCATGTATCTCCATGAATCTCCATTAATCTCCTTGATTAATCTCCATGAACCTTCATGAATCTCCTGATCCATGAACCTCTATGAATCTCCATGAATCTCCATGAATCTCCATGAATCTCCACGAATCTCCATGAATATCCATGAATCTCCTCCATGAATCGCCATGAATCACCTCCATGAATATCCATGAATCTCCATGAATGTCCATGAATCTCCATGACTCTCCATGAATCTCCTCCATGAATCTCCAAGAATCACCTCCATGAATCTCCATGAATCTCCATGAATCTCCATGATCTCCTGTATGAATCTCCATGAATCTCCATGAATCTCCATGAATCTCCATGATCTCCTGTATGAATCTCCATGAATCTTCATCAACCTCCTCCATGAATCTCCATGAATCTCCATGAAACTCCATGAATCTCCATGAATCTCCTCCATCAATCTCCTGTATGAATCTCCATGAATCTTCATGAATCTCCATGAATCTCCATGAACCTCATCCATGAATCTCCATGAATCTCCATGAATCTCCATGAATCTCCAGGAATCTTCATGAATCTCCATGAATCTCCGTGAATATCCATGAATCTCCATGAACCTCCTCCATGAATCTCCATGAATCTCCATGATCTCCTGTATGAATCTCCATGAATCTCCATGAATCTCCATGCATCTCCATGAATCTCCATGAATCTCCATCAACCTCCTCCATGAACCTCCTCCATGAATCTCCATGAATCTCCAAGAATCTCCTCCATGAATCTCCATGAATCTCCATGAATCTCAATGTATCTCCATGAATCTACATGAATCTCCATGAATCTCCATGAATCTCCTCGATGAATCTCCATGAACCTTCATGAATCTCCTGATCCATGAATCTCTATGAATCTCCATGAATCTCCATGAATATCCTCCATGAATCTCCATGAATCTCCATGAATCTCCATGCAT
Source organism: Lasioglossum villosulum (assembly GCA_963971365.1). Lineage (NCBI taxonomy): Eukaryota > Metazoa > Arthropoda > Insecta > Hymenoptera > Halictidae > Lasioglossum > Lasioglossum villosulum. The sequence continues at coordinate 4,914 of CAXARU010000029.1, read as the reverse complement.
CTCCATGATATCCTGTATGAATCTTCATGAATCTCCATGAATCTCCATGATATCCTGTATGAATCTTCATGAATCTCCATGAATCTCCATGCATCACCATGAATCTCCATGAATCTCCATGAACCTCCTCCATGAATCTCCATGAATCTCCATGAATATCCATGAATCTCCATGAATCTTCATGAATCTCCATGTATCTCCATGAATCTACATGAATCTCCATGAATCTCCATGAATGTCCTCCATGAATCTCCATGAATCTCCAAGAATCTCCTTCATGAATCTCCATGAATCTCCATGAATCTCCATGAATCTCCATGAATCTCCATGATCTCCTGTATGAATCTCCATGAATCTCCATGAATCTCCATGCATCTCCATGAATCTCCATGAATCTCCATCAACCTCCTCCATGAATCTCCATCAACCTCCTCCATGAATCTCCATGAATCTCCATGAATCTCCATGAATCTCCATGCATCTCCATGAATCTCCATGAATCTCCATCAACCTCCTCCATGAATCTCCATGAATCTCCATGAATCTCCTCCATGAATCTCCATGAATCACCTCCATGAATCTCCATGAATCTCCATGACTCTCCATGACTCTCCATGAATCTCCATGAATCTCCATGACCTCCTGTATGAATCTCCATGAATCTCCATGAATCTCCATGAATCTCCATGAATCTCCATGACCTCCTGTATGAATCTCCATGAATCTCCATGAATCTCCATGCATCTCCATGAATCTCCATGAATCTCCATCAACTTCCTCCATGAATCTCCATGAATCTCCATGAATCACCTCCATGAATCTCCATGAATCTCCTTGAATCTCCATGAATCTCCATAAATCTCTATGAATCTCCGTGAATCTCCATGAATCTCCATGAATCTCCAAGAATCTCCTCCATGAATCTCCATGAATCTCCATGAATCTCCATGAATCTCCATGAACCTCCTCCATGAATCTCCATGAATCTCAATGAATATCCATGAATCTCCATGCATCTCCATGAATCTCCATGTATCTCCATGAATCTACATGAATCTCCATGAATCTCCATGAATGTCCTCGATGAATCTAAATGAATCTCCATGCATATCCATGAATATCCATGAATCTCCTCCATGAATCTCCATGAATCACCTCCATGAATCTCCATGAATCTCCATGAATGTCCATGAATCTCCATGACTCTCCATGAATCTCCTTGAATCTCCATGAATCTCCATAAATCTCCATGAATCTCCGTGAATCTCCATGAATCTCCATGAATCTCCAAGAATCTCCTCCATGAATCTCCATGAATCTCCATGAATCTCCATGAATCTCCATGACCTCCTGTATGAATCTCCATGAATCTCCATGCATCTCCATGAATCTCCATGAATCTCCATCAACTTCCTCCATGAATCTCCATGAATCTCCTCCATGAATCTCCATGAATCACCTCCATGAATCTCCATGAATCTCCATGAATCTCCTCGATGAATCTCCATGAATCTTCATGAATCTCCTGATCCATGAACCTCTATGAATCTCCATGAATCTCCATGAATATCATCCATGAATCTCCATGAATCTCCATGAATGTCCATGAATCTCCTGCATGAATCTCCATGAATCTCCATGAATCTCCATGAATGTCCATGAATATCCTGCATGAATCTCCATGAATCTCCATGAATCTCCATGAATCTCCATGAATCTCCTCGATGAATCTCCATGAATCTTCATGAATCTCCTGATCCATGAATCTCTATGAATCTCCATGAATTTCCATGAATATCCTCCATGAATCTCCATGAGTCTCCATGAATCTCCATGAATTTCCATGAATCTCCATGCATCTCCATGAATCTCCATGAATCTCCATGAACCTCCTCCATGAATCTCCATGAATCGCCATGTATATCCATGAATCTCCATGAATCTCCATGAATCTCCATGTATCTCCATGAATCTACATGAATCTCCGTGAATCTCCATGAATCTCCTTTAATCTCCAAGAATCTCCTCCATGAATCTCCATGAATCTCCATGAATCTCCATGAATCTCCATGAATCTCCATGAGTTCCTGTATGAATCTCCATGAATCTCCATGCATCTCCATGAATCTCCATGAATCTCCATCAACTTCCTCCATGAATCTCCATTAATCTCCTCCATGAATCTCCATGAATCACCTCCATGAATCTCCATGAATCTCCATGAATTTCCAAGAATCTCCATGAATGTCCATGAATCTCCTCCATGAGTCTCCATGAATCTCCATGAATATCCATGAATATCCATGAATCTCCTCCATGAATCTCCATGAATCACCTCCATGAATCTCCATGAATCTCCATGAATGTCCATGAATCTCCATGACTCTCCATGAATCTCCTTGAATCTCCATGAGTCTCCATGAATATCCTCCATGAATCTCCATGAATCTCCATGAATGTCCATGAATCTCCTGCATGAATCTCCATGAATCTCCATGAATCTCCATGAATCTCCATGCATCTCCATGAATCTCCATGAATCTCCATCAACCTCCTCCATGAATCTCCATGAATCTCCTCCATGAATCTCCATGAATCACCTCCATGAATCTCCATGAATCTCCATGAATCTCCAATAATCAACTCGATGAATCTCCATGAATCTTCATGAATCTCCATGAATCTCCATGTATCTCCATGAATCTACATGAATCTCCATGAATCTCCATGAATGTCCTCGATGAATCTCCATGAATCTTCATGAATCTCCTGATCCATGAATCTCTATGAATCTCCATGAATTTCCATGAATATCCTCCATGAATCTCCATGAATCTCCATGAATCTCTATGAATTTCCATGAATCTCCATGTATCTCCATGAATCTCCATGTATCTCCATGAATCTCCATGAATTTCCAAGAATCTCCATGAATGTCCATGAATCTCCTCCATGAATCTCCATGAAAATCCATGAATATCCATGAATCTCCATGAATCTTCATAAATCTCCATGAATCTCCGTGAATCTCCATGAATCTCCATGAAGCTCCAAGAATCTCCTCCATGAATCTCCATGAATCTCCATGAATCTCCATGAATCTCCATGACCTCCTGTATGAATCTCCATGAATCTCCATGAATCTCCATGCATCTCCATGAATCTCCATGAATCTCCATGTATCTCCATGTATCTCCATGAATCTCCATGAATCTCCATGAATCTCCATGTATCTCCATGAATCTACATGAATCTCCATGAATCTCCATGAATCTCCTCCATGAATCTCCATAAATCACCATGAATCTCCATGATATCCTGTATGAATCTTCATGAATCTCCATGAATCTCCATGCATCTCCATGAATCTCCATGAATCTCCATGAATCTCCTCCATGAATCTTCATGAATCTCCATGAATCTCCATGCATCTCCATGAATCTCCATGAATCTCCATGAACCTCCTCCATGAATCTCCGTGAATCTCCATGAATATCCTCCATGAATCTCCATGAATCTCCATGAATCTCCATGAATCTCCTTCATCAATCTCCACGAATCTCCACGAATCTACATGAATCTCCATGAATCTCCATGAATCTCCATGAATCTCCATGAATATCCATGAATCTCCATGTATCTCCATGTATCTCCATGAATCTCCATGAATCTCCATGTATCTCCATGAATCTACATGAATCTCCATGAATCTCCATGAATCTCCTCCATGAATCTCCATAAATCACCATGAATCTCCATGATATCCTGTATGAATCTTCATGAATCTCCATGAATCTCCATGCATCTCCATGAATCTCCATGAATCTCCATGACCCTCCTCCATGAATCTCCATGAATCTCCATGAATATCCATGAATCTCCATGAATCTCCTCCATGAATCTCCTTCATCAATCTCCACGAATCTCCATGAATCTCCATGAATCTCCATGAATCTCCATGAATATCCATGAATATCCCTGAATCTCCATGTATCTCCATGAATCTCCATGAATATCCATGAATCTTCATGAATCTCCTCCATGAATCTTCATGAATCTCCATGAATCTCCATGCATCTCCATGAATCTCCATGAATCTCCATGAACCTCCTCCATGAATCTCCATGAATCTCCATGAATATCCTCCATAAATCTCCATGAATCTCCATGAATCTCCATGAATCTCCTTCATCAATCTCCACGAATCTCCATGAATCTACATGAATCTCCATGAATCTCCATGAATCTCCATGAATCTCCATGAATATCCATGAATCTCCATGTATCTCCATGTATCTCCATGAATCTCCATGAATCTCCATGAATCTCCATGAATCTCCTCCATAAATCACCATGAATCTCCTTCATCAATCTCCATGAATATCCATGAATATCCATGAATCTCCATGTATCTCCATGTATCTCCATGAATCTCCATGAATCTCCATGTATCTCCATGAATCTACATGAATCTCCATGAATCTCCATGAATCTCCATGAATCTCCATGAATCTCCATGTATCTCTATGAATCTACATGAATCTCCATGAATCTCCATGAATCTCCTCCATAAATCACCATGAATCTCCTTCATCAATCTCCACGAATCTCCATGAATCTCCATGAATCTCCACGAATCTCCATGAACCTCCTCCATGAATCTCCATGAATCTCCATGAATATCCATGAATCTCCATGAATCTCCATGAATCTCCATGTATCTCCATGAATCTACATGAATCTCCTCCATGAATCTCCATAAATCACCATGAATCTCCTTCATCAATCTCCATGAATCTTCATGAATCTCCATGAATCTCCATGCATCTCCATGAATCTCCATGAATCTCCATGAACCTCCTCCATGAATCTCCATGAATCTCCATGAATATCCTCCATGAATCTCCATGAATC
>CAXARU010000028.1:0-142982 GCA_963971365.1 Lasioglossum villosulum | reverse complement strand
TAACGATGATAAACACGTATAAACTTGACTAAAAGTGTCGAAACGTGTCTAAACGTGTCGAAACATGTTTAAACGTGTTTAATCGTGTCTTAACACGTCTAGACGTGTTTAAACGTGTGTATTCGTGTCTTAAAACGTCCGAACTTGTCGAAACGTGTGTAAACACATCTAAACATGTATAACGATGATAAATACGTATAAACTTGACTAAAAGTGTCGAAACGTGTCTAAACGTGTCGAAACATGTTTAAACGTGTCAAATCGTGTCTTAACACGTCTAGACGTGTTTAAACGTGTGTAATCGTGTCTTAAAACGTCAGAACTTGTCGAAACGGGGAAACATATCTAAACATGTATAACGATGATAAACCCGTCTAAACTTGACTAAAAGTGTCGAAACGTGTCTAAACGTGTCGAAACATGTTTAAACGTGTCTAATCGTGTCTTAACACGTCTAGACGTGTTTAAACGTGTGTAATCGTGTCTTAAAACGTCCGAACTTGTCGAAACGTGTGTAAACACATCTAAACATGTATAAGGATGATAAACCCGTCTAAACTTGACTAAAAGTGTCGAAACGTGTCTAAACGTGTCGAAACATGTTTAAACGTGTCTAATCGTGTCTTAACACGTCTAGACGTGTTTAAACGTGTGTAATCGTGTCTTAAAACGTCCGAACTTGTCGAAACGTGTGTAAACACATCTAAACATGTATAACGTTGATAAATACGTATAAACTTGACTAAAAGTGTCGAAACGTGTCTAAACGTGTCGACACATGTTTAAACGTGTCTAATCGGGTCTTAACACGTCTAGACGTGTTTAAACGTGTGTAATCGCGTCTTAAAACGTCCGAACTTGTCGAAACGTGTGTAAACACATCTAAACATGTATAACGATGATAAACCCGTCTAAACTTGACTAAAAGTGTCGAAACGTGTCTAAACGTGTCGAAACATGTTTAAACGTGTCTAATCGTGTCTTAACACGTCTAGACGTGTTGAAACGTGTCTAATCGTGTCTTAACACGTCTAGACGTGTTTAAACGTGTGTAATCGTGTCTTAAAACGTCCGAACTTTTCGAAACGTGTGAACACATCTAAACATGTATAACGATGATAAACCCGTCTAAACTTGACTAAAAGTGTCGAAACGTGTCTAAAAGTGTCGCAACATGTTTAAACGTGTCTAATCGTGTCTTAACACGTCTAGACGTGTTGAAACGTGTGTAATCGTGTCTTAAAACGTCCGAACTTGTCGAAACGTGTGAACACATCTAAACATGTCTAACGATGATAAACACGTCTAAACTTGACTGAAAGTGTCGAAACGTGTCTAAACGTGTCGAAACATGTTTAAACGTGTCTAATCGTGTCTTAACACGTCTAGACGTGTTTAAACGTGTGTAATCGTGTCTTAAAACGTCCGAACTCGTCGAAACGTGTGTAAACACATCTAAACATGTATAACGATGATAAATACGTATAAACTTGACTAAAAGTGTCGAAACGTGTCTAAACGTGTCGAAACATGTTTAAACGTGTCTAATCGTGTCTTAACACGTCTAGACGTGTTTAAACGTGTGTAATCGTGTCTTAAAACGTCCGAACTTGTCGAAACGTGTGTAAACACATCTAAACATGTATAACGATGATAAATACGTATAAACTTGACTAAAAGTGTCGAAACGTGTCTAAACGTGTCGAAACATGTTTAAACGTGTCTAATCGTGTCTTAACACGTCTAGACGTGTTTAAAAGTGTGTAATCGTGTCTTAAAACGTCAGGACTTGTCGAAACGTGTGTAAACATATCTAAACATGTATAACGATGATAAACCCGTCTAAACTTGACTAAAAGTGTCGAAACGTGTCTAAACGTGTCGAAACATGTTTAAACGTGTCTAATCGTGTCTTAAAACGTCCGAACTTGTCGAAACGTGTGTAAACACATCTAAACATGTATAACGATGATAAATACGTATAAACTTGACTAAAAGTGTCGAAACGTGTCTAAACGTGTCGAAACATGTTTAAACGTGTCTAATCGTGTCTTAACACGTCTAGACGTGTTTAAACGTGTGTAATCGTGTCTTAAAACGTCCGAACTTGTCGAAACGTGTGTAAACACATCTAAACATGTATAACGATGATAAACCCGTCTAAACTTGACTAAAAGTGTCGAAACGTGTCTAAACGTGTCGAAACATGTTTAAACGTGTCTAATCGTGTCTTAACACGTCTAGACGTGTTTAAACGTGTGTAATCGTGTCTCAAAACGTCCGAACTTGTCGAAACGTGTGTAAACACATCTAAACATGTATAACGATGATAAACCCGTATAAACTTGACTAAAAGTGTCGAAACGTGTCTAAACGTGTCGAAACATGTTTAAACGTGTCTAATCGTGTCTTAACACGTCTAGACGTGTTTAAACGTGTGTATTCGTGTCTTAAAACGTCCGAACTTGTCGAAACGTGTGTAAACACATCTAAACATGTATAACGATGATAAATACGTATAAACTTGACTAAAAGTGTCGAAACGTGTCTAAACGTGTCGAAACATGTTTAAACGTGTCTAATCGGGTCTTAACACGTCTAGACGTGTTTAAACGTGTGTAATCGTGTCTTAAAACGTCCGAACTTGTCGAAACGTGTGTAAACACATCTAAACATGTATAACGATGATAAATACGTATAAACTTGACTAAAAGTGTCGAAACGTGTCTAAACGTGTCGACACATGTTTAAACGTGTCTAATCGTGTCTTAACACGTCTACACGTGTTTAAACATGTGTAATCGTGTCTTAAAACGTCCGAACTTGTCGAAACGGGTGTAAACACATCTAAACATGTCTAACGATGATAAACCCGTCTAAACTTGACTAAAAGTGTCGAAACGTGTCTAAACGTGTCGAAACATGTTTAAACGTGTCTAATCGTGTCTTAACACGTCTAGACGTGTTTAAACGTGTGTAATCGTGTCTTAAAACGTCCGAACTTGTCGAAACGTGTGTAAACACATCTAAACATGTATAACGATGATAAACCCGTCTAAACTTGACTAAAAGTGTCGAAACGTGTCTAAACGTGTCGAAACATGTTTAAACGTGTCTAATCGTGTCTTAGCACGTCTAGACGTGTTTAAACGTGTGCAATCGTGTCTCAAAACGTCCGAACTTGTCGAAACGTGTGTAAAACACATCTAAACATGTATAACGATGATAAACCCGTATAAACTTGACTAAAAGTGTCGAAACGTGTCTAAACGTGTCGAAACATGTTTAAACGTGTCTAATCGTGTCTTAACACGTCTAGACGTGTTTAAACGTGTGTATTCGTGTCTTAAAACGTCCGAACTTGTCGAAACGTGTGTAAACACATCTAAACATGTATAACGATGATAAATACGTATAAACTTGACTAAAAGTGTCGAAACGTGTCTAAACGTGTCGAAACATGTTTAAACGTGTCTAATCGTGTCTTAACACGTCTAGACGTGTTTAAACGTGTGTAATCGTGTCTTAAAACGTCCGAACTTGTCGAAACGTGTGTAAACACATCTAAACATGTATAACGATGATAAACCCGTCTAAACTTGACTAAAAGTGTCGAAACGTGTCTAAACGTGTCGAAACATGTTTAAACGTGTCTAATCGTGTCTTAACACGTCTAGACGTGTTTAAACGTTTGTAATCGTGTCTCAAAACGTCCGAACTTGTCGAAACGTGTGTAAACACATCTAAACATGTATAACGATGATAAACCCGTATAAACTTGACTAAAAGTGTCGAAACGTGTCTAAACGTGTCGAAACATGTTTAAACGTGTCTAATCGTGTCTTAACACGTCTAGACGTGTTTAAACGTGTGTATTCGTGTCTTAAAACGTCCGAACTTGTCGAAACGTGTGTAAACACATCTAAACATGTATAACGATGATAAATACGTATAAACTTGACTAAAAGTGTCGAAACGTGTCTAAACGTGTCGAAACATGTTTAAACGTGTCTAATCGGGTCTTAACACGTCTAGACGTGTTTAAACGTGTGTAATCGTGTCTTAAAACGTCCGAACTTGTCGAAACGTGTGTAAACACATCTAAACATGTATAACGATGATAAATACGTATAAACTTGACTAAAAGTGTCGAAACGTGTCTAAACGTGTCGACACATGTTTAAACGTGTCTAATCGTGTCTTAACACGTCTACACGTGTTTAAACATGTGTAATCGTGTCTTAAAACGTCCGAACTTGTCGAAACGGGTGTAAACACATCTAAACATGTCTAACGATGATAAACACGTCTAAACTTGACTGAAAGTGTCGAAACGTGTCTAAACGTGTCGAAACATGTTTAAACGTGTCTAATCGTGTCTTAACACGTCTAGACGTGTTTAAACGTGTGTAATCGTGTCTTAAAACGTCCGAACTTGTCGAAACGTGTGTAAACACATCTAAACATGTATAACGATGATAAATACGTATAAACTTGACTAAAAGTGTCGAAACCTGTCTAAACGTGTCGAAACATGTTTAAACGTGTCTAATCGTGTCTTAACACGTCTAGACGTGTTGAAACGTGTGTAATCGTGTCTTAAAACGTCCGAACTTGTCGAAACGTGTGAACACATCTAAACATGTCTAACGATGATAAACACGTCTAAACTTGACTGAAAGTGTCGAAACGTGTCTAAACGTGTCGAAACATGTTTAAACGTGTCTAATCGTGTCTTAACACGTCTAGACGTGTTGAAACGTGTGTAATCGTGTCTTAAAACGTCCGAACTTGTCGAAACGTGTGAACACATCTAAACATGTCTAACGATGATAAACACGTCTAAACTTGACTGAAAGTGTCGAAACGTGTCTAAACGTGTCGAAACATGTTTAAACGTGTCTAATCGTGTCTTAACACGTCTAGACGTGTTTAAACGTGTGTAATCGTGTCTTAAAACGTCCGAACTTGTCGAAACGTGTGTAAACACATCTAAACATGTATAACGATGATAAATACGTATAAACTTGACTAAAAGTGTCGGAACGTGTCTAAACGTGTCGAAACATGTTTAAACGTGTCTAATCGTGTCTTAACACGTCTAGACGTGTTTAAAAGTGTGTAATCGTGTCTTAAAACGTCAGGACTTGTCGAAACGTGTGTAAACATATCTAAACATGTATAACGATGATAAACCCGTCTAAACTTGACTAAAAGTGTCGAAACGTGTCTAAACGTGTCGAAACATGTTTAAACGTGTCTAATCGTGTCTTAACACGTCTAGACGTGTTTAAACGTGTGTAATCGTGTCTTAAAACGTCCAAACTTGTCGAAACGTGTGTAAACACATCTAAACATGTATAACGATGATAAATACGTATAAACTTGACTAAAAGTGTCGAAACGTGTCTAAACGTGTCGAAACATGTTTAAACGTGTCTAATCGTGTCTTAACACGTCTAGACGTGTTGAAACGTGTGTAATCGTGTCTTAAAACGTCCGAACTTGTCGAAACGTGTGAACACATCTAAACATGTCTAACGATGATAAACACGTCTAAACTTGACTGAAAGTTTCGAAACGTGTCTAAACGTGTCGAAACATGTTTAAACGTGTCTAATCGTGTCTTAACACGTCTAGACGTGTTTAAACGTGTGTAATCGTGTCTTAAAACGTCCGAACTTGTCGAAACGTGTGTAAACACATCTAAACATGTATAACGATGATAAATACGTATAAACTTGACTAAAAGTGTCGAAACGTGTCTAAACGTGTCGAAACATGTTTAAACGTGTCTAATCGTGTCTTAACACGTCTAGACGTGTTTAAACGTGTGTAATCGTGTCTTAAAACGTCCGAACTTGTCGAAACGTGTGTAAACACATCTAAACATGTATAACGATGATAAACCCGTCTAAACTTGACTAAAAGTGTCGAAACGTGTCTAAACGTGTCGAAACATGTTTAAACGTGTCTAATCGTGTCTTAACACGTCTAGACGTGTTTAAACGTGTGTAATCGTGTCTCAAAACGTCCGAACTTGTCGAAACGTGTGTAAACACATCTAAACATGTATAACGATGATAAACCCGTATAAACTTGACTAAAAGTGTCGAAACGTGTCTAAACGTGTCGAAACATGTTTAAACGTGTCTAATCGTGTCTTAACACGTCTAGACGTGTTTAAACGTGTGTATTCGTGTCTTAAAACGTCCGAACTTGTCGAAACGTGTGTAAACACATCTAAACATGTATAACGATGATAAATACGTATAAACTTGACTAAAAGTGTCGAAACGTGTCTAAACGTGTCGAAACATGTTTAAACGTGTCTAATCGGGTCTTAACACGTCTAGACGTGTTTAAACGTGTGTAATCGTGTCTTAAAACGTCCGAACTTGTCGAAACGTGTGTAAACACATCTAAACATGTATAACGATGATAAATACGTATAAACTTGACTAAAAGTGTCGAAACGTGTCTAAACGTGTCGAAACATGTTTAAACGTGTCTAATCGTGTCTTAACACGTCTAGACGTGTTTAAACGTGTGTAATCGTGTCTTAAAACGTCAGAACTTGTCGAAACGTGTGTAAACATATCTAAACATGTATAACGATGATAAACCCGTCTAAACTTGACTAAAAGTGTCGAAACGTGTCTAAACGTGTCGAAACATGTTTAAACGTGTCTAATCGTGTCTTAAAACGTCCGAACTTGTCGAAACGTGTGTAAACACATCTAAACATGTATAACGATGATAAATACGTATAAACTTGACTAAAAGTGTCGAAACGTGTCTAAACGTGTCGAAACATGTTTAAACGTGTCTAATCGTGTCTTAACACGTCTAGACGTGTTTAAACGTGTGTAATCGTGTCTTAAAACGTCCGAACTTGTCGAAACGTGTGTAAACACATCTAAACATGTATAACGATGATAAACCCGTCTAAACTTGACTAAAAGTGTCGAAACGTGTCTAAACGTGTCGAAACATGTTTAAACGTGTCTAATCGTGTCTTAACACGTCTAGACGTGTTTAAACGTGTGTAATCGTGTCTTAAAACGTCCGAACTTGTCGAAACGTGTGTAAACACATCTAAACATGTATAACGATGATAAACCCGTCTAAACTTGACTAAAAGTGTCGAAACGTGTCTAAACGTGTCGAAACATGTTTAAACGTGTCTAATCGTGTCTTAACACGTCTAGACGTGTTTAAACGTGTGTAATCGTGTCTTAAAACGTCCGAACTTGTCGAAACGTGTGTAAACACATCTAAACATGTATAACGATGATAAATACGTATAAACTTGACTAAAAGTGTCGAAACGTGTCTAAACGTGTCGACACATGTTTAAACGTGTCTAATCGTGTCTTAACACGTCTAGACGTGTTTAAACGTGTGTAATCGTGTCTTAAAACGTCAGAACTTGTCGAAACGGGGAAACATATCTAAACATGTATAACGATGATAAACCCGTCTAAACTTGACTAAAAGTGTCGAAACGTGTCTAAACGTGTCGAAACATGTTTAAACGTGTCTAATCGTGTCTTAACACGTCTAGACGTGTTTAAACGTGTGTAATCATGTCTTAAAACGTCCGAACTTGTCGAAACGTGTGTAAACACATCTAAACATGTATAAGGATGATAAACCCGTCTAAACTTGACTAAAAGTGTCGAAACGTGTCTAAACGTGTCGAAACATGTTTAAACGTGTCTAATCGTGTCTTAACACGTCTAGACGTGTTTAAACGTGTGTAATCGTGTCTTAAAACGTCCGAACTTGTCGAAACGTGTGTAAACACATCTAAACATGTATCACGTTGATAAATACGTATAAACTTGACTAAAAGTGTCGAAACGTGTCTAAACGTGTCGACACATGTTTAAACGTGTCTAATCGGGTCTTAACACGTCTAGACGTGTTTAAACGTGTGTAATCGCGTCTTAAAACGTCCGAACTTGTCGAAACGTGTGTAAACACATCTAAACATGTATAACGATGATAAACCCGTCTAAACTTGACTAAAAGTGTCGAAACGTGTCTAAACGTGTCGAAACATGTTTAAACGTGTCTAATCGTGTCTTAACACGTCTAGACGTGTTGAAACGTGTCTAATCGTGTCTTAACACGTCTAGACGTGTTTAAACGTGTGTAATCGTGTCTTAAAACGTCCGAACTTTTCGAAACGTGTGAACACATCTAAACATGTATAACGATGATAAACCCGTCTAAACTTGACTAAAAGTGTCGAAACGTGTCTAAAAGTGTCGCAACATGTTTAAACGTGTCTAATCGTGTCTTAACACGTCTAGACGTGTTGAAACGTGTGTAATCGTGTCTTAAAACGTCCGAAGAAACGTGTGAACACATCTAAACATGTCTAACGATGATAAACACGTCTAAACTTGACTGAAAGTGTCGAAACGTGTCTAAACGTGTCGAAACATGTTTAAACGTGTCTAATCGTGTCTTAACACGTCTAGACGTGTTTAAACGTGTGTAATCGTGTCTTAAAACGTCCGAACTCGTCGAAACGTGTGTAAACACATCTAAACATGTATAACGATGATAAATACGTATAAACTTGACTAAAAGTGTCGAAACGTGTCTAAACGTGTCGAAACATGTTTAAATACGTGTCTAATCGTGTCTTATCACGTCTATACGTGTTTAAACGTGTGTAATCGTGTCTTAAAACGTCCGAACTTGTCGAAACGTGTGTAAACACATCTAAACATGTATAACGATGATAAACCCGTCTAAACTTGACTAAAAGTGTCGAAACGTGTCTAAACGTGTCGAAACATGTTTAAACGTGTCTAATCGTGTCTTAACACGTCTAGACGTGTTTAAACGTGTGTAATCGTGTCTTAAAACGTCCGAACTTGTCGAAACGTGTGTAAACACATCTAAACATGTATAACGATGATAAATACGTATAAACTTGACTAAAAGTGTCGAAACGTGTCTAAACGTGTCGAAACATGTTTAAACGTGTCTAATCGTGTCTTAACACGTCTAGACGTGTTTAAACGTGTGTAATCGTGTCTTAAAACGTCCGAACTTGTCGAAACGTGTGTAAACACATCTAAACATGTATAACGATGATAAACCCGTCTAAACTTGACTAAAAGTGTCGAAACGTGTCTAAACGTGTCGAAACATGTTTAAACGTGTCTAATCGTGTCTTAACACGTCTAGACGTGTTTAAACGTGTGTAATCGTGTCTCAAAACGTCCGAACTTGTCGAAACGTGTGTAAACACATCTAAACATGTATAACGATGATAAACCCGTATAAACTTGACTAAAAGTGTCGAAACGTGTCTAAACGTGTCGAAACATGTTTAACGGTCTAATCGTGTCTAATCGTGTCTTAACACGTCTAGACGTGTTTAAACGTGTGTATTCGTGTCTTAAAACGTCCGAACTTGTCGAAACGTGTGTAAACACATCTAAACATGTATAACGATGATAAATACGTATAAACTTGACTAAAAGTGTCGAAACGTGTCTAAACGTGTCGAAACATGTTTAAACGTGTCTAATCGGGTCTTAACACGTCTAGACGTGTTTAAACGTGTGTAATCGTGTCTTAAAACGTCCGAACTTGTCGAAACGTGTGTAAACACATCTAAACATGTATAACGATGATAAATACGTATAAACTTGACTAAAAGTGTCGAAACGTGTCTAAACGTGTCGACACATGTTTAAACGTGTCTAATCGTGTCTTAACACGTCTACACGTGTTTAAACATGTGTAATCGTGTCTTAAAACGTCCGAACTTGTCGAAACGGGTGTAAACACATCTAAACATGTCTAACGATGATAAACCCGTCTAAACTTGACTAAAAGTGTCGAAACGTGTCTAAACGTGTCGAAACATGTTTAAACGTGTCTAATCGTGTCTTAACACGTCTAGACGTGTTTAAACGTGTGTAATCGTGTCTTAAAACGTCCGAACTTGTCGAAACGTGTGTAAACACATCTAAACATGTATAACGATGATAAACCCGTCTAAACTTGACTAAAAGTGTCGAAACGTGTCTAAACGTGTCGAAACATGTTTAAACGTGTCTAATCGTGTCTTAGCACGTCTAGACGTGTTTAAACGTGTGCAATCGTGTCTCAAAACGTCCGAACTTGTCGAAACGTGTGTAAACACATCTAAACATGTATAACGATGATAAACCCGTATAAACTTGACTAAAAGTGTCGAAACGTGTCTAAACGTGTCGAAACATGTTTAAACGTGTCTAATCGTGTCTTAACACGTCTAGACGTGTTTAAACGTGTGTATTCGTGTCTTAAAACGTCCGAACTTGTCGAAACGTGTGTAAACACATCTAAACATGTATAACGATGATAAATACGTATAAACTTGACTAAAAGTGTCGAAACGTGTCTAAACGTGTCGAAACATGTTTAAACGTGTCTAATCGTGTCTTAACACGTCTAGACGTGTTTAAACGTGTGTAATCGTGTCTTAAAACGTCCGAACTTGTCGAAACGTGTGTAAACACATCTAAACATGTATAACGATGATAAACCCGTCTAAACTTGACTAAAAGTGTCGAAACGTGTCTAAACGTGTCGAAACATGTTTAAACGTGTCTAATCGTGTCTTAACACGTCTAGACGTGTTTAAACGTGTGTAATCGTGTCTCAAAACGTCCGAACTTGTCGAAACGTGTGTAAACACATCTAAACATGTATAACGATGATAAACCCGTATAAACTTGACTAAAAGTGTCGAAACGTGTCTAAACGTGTCGAAACATGTTTAAACGTGTCTAATCGTGTCTTAACACGTCTAGACGTGTTTAAACGTGTGTATTCGTGTCTTAAAACGTCCGAATTTGTCGAAACGTGTGTAAACACATCTAAACATGTATAACGATGATAAATACGTATAAACTTGACTAAAAGTGTCGAAACGTGTCTAAACGTGTCGAAACATGTTTAAACGTGTCTAATCGGGTCTTAACACGTCTAGACGTGTTTAAACGTGTGTAATCGTGTCTTAAAACGTCCGAACTTGTCGAAACGTGTGTAAACACATCTAAACATGTATAACGATGATAAATACGTATAAACTTGACTAAAAGTGTCGAAACGTGTCTAAACGTGTCGACACATGTTTAAACGTGTCTAATCGTGTCTTAACACGTCTACACGTGTTTAAACATGTGTAATCGTGTCTTAAAACGTCCGAACTTGTCGAAACGGGTGTAAACACATCTAAACATGTCTAACGATGATAAACACGTCTAAACTTGACTGAAAGTGTCGAAACGTGTCTAAACGTGTCGAAACATGTTTAAACGTGTCTAATCGTGTCTTAACACGTCTAGACGTGTTTAAACGTGTGTAATCGTGTCTTAAAACGTCCGAACTTGTCGAAACGTGTGTAAACACATCTAAACATGTATAACGATGATAAATACGTATAAACTTGACTAAAAGTGTCGAAACCTGTCTAAACGTGTCGAAACATGTTTAAACGTGTCTAATCGTGTCTTAACACGTCTAGACGTGTTGAAACGTGTGTAATCGTGTCTTAAAACGTCCGAACTTGTCGAAACGTGTGAACACATCTAAACATGTCTAACGATGATAAACACGTCTAAACTTGACTGAAAGTGTCGAAACGTGTCTAAACGTGTCGAAACATGTTTAAACGTGTCTAATCGTGTCTTAACACGTCTAGACGTGTTGAAACGTGTGTAATCGTGTCTTAAAACGTCCGAACTTGTCGAAACGTGTGAACACATCTAAACATGTCTAACGATGATAAACACGTCTAAACTTGACTGAAAGTGTCGAAACGTGTCTAAACGTGTCGAAACATGTTTAAACGTGTCTAATCGTGTCTTAACACGTCTAGACGTGTTTAAACGTGTGTAATCGTGTCTTAAAACGTCCGAACTTGTCGAAACGTGTGTAAACACATCTAAACATGTATAACGATGATAAATACGTATAAACTTGACTAAAAGTGTCGGAACGTGTCTAAACGTGTCGAAACATGTTTAAACGTGTCTAATCGTGTCTTAACACGTCTAGACGTGTTTAAAAGTGTGTAATCGTGTCTTAAAACGTCAGGACTTGTCGAAACGTGTGTAAACATATCTAAACATGTATAACGATGATAAACCCGTCTAAACTTGACTAAAACTGTCGAAACGTGTCTAAACGTGTCGAAACATGTTTAAACGTGTCTAATCGTGTCTTAACACGTCTAGACGTGTTTAAACGTGTGTAATCGTGTCTTAAAACGTCCAAACTTGTCGAAACGTGTGTAAACACATCTAAACATGTATAACGATGATAAATACGTATAAACTTGACTAAAAGTGTCGAAACGTGTCTAAACGTGTCGAAACATGTTTAAACGTGTCTAATCGTGTCTTAACACGTCTAGACGTGTTGAAACGTGTGTAATCGTGTCTTAAAACGTCCGAACTTGTCGAAACGTGTGAACACATCTAAACATGTCTAACGATGATAAACACGTCTAAACTTGACTGAAAGTTTCGAAACGTGTCTAAACGTGTCGAAACATGTTTAAACGTGTCTAATCGTGTCTTAACACGTCTAGACGTGTTTAAACGTGTGTAATCGTGTCTTAAAACGTCCGAACTTGTCGAAACGTGTGTAAACACATCTAAACATGTATAACGATGATAAATACGTATAAACTTGACTAAAAGTGTCGAAACGTGTCTAAACGTGTCGAAACATGTTTAAACGTGTCTAATCGTGTCTTAACACGTCTAGACGTGTTTAAACGTGTGTAATCGTGTCTTAAAACGTCCGAACTTGTCGAAACGTGTGTAAACACATCTAAACATGTATAACGATGATAAACCCGTCTAAACTTGACTAAAAGTGTCGAAACGTGTCTAAACGTGTCGAAACATGTTTAAACGTGTCTAATCGTGTCTTAACACGTCTAGACGTGTTTAAACGTGTGTAATCGTGTCTCAAAACGTCCGAACTTGTCGAAACGTGTGTAAACACATCTAAACATGTATAACGATGATAAACCCGTATAAACTTGACTAAAAGTGTCGAAACGTGTCTAAACGTGTCGAAACATGTTTAAACGTGTCTAATCGTGTCTTAACACGTCTAGACGTGTTTAAACGTGTGTATTCGTGTCTTAAAACGTCCGAACTTGTCGAAACGTGTGTAAACACATCTAAACATGTATAACGATGATAAATACGTATAAACTTGACTAAAAGTGTCGAAACGTGTCTAAACGTGTCGAAACATGTTTAAACGTGTCTAATCGGGTCTTAACACGTCTAGACGTGTTTAAACGTGTGTAATCGTGTCTTAAAACGTCCGAACTTGTCGAAACGTGTGTAAACACATCTAAACATGTATAACGATGATAAATACGTATAAACTTGACTAAAAGTGTCGAAACGTGTCTAAACGTGTCCAAACATGTTTAAACGTGTCTAATCGTGTCTTAACACGTCTAGACGTGTTTAAACGTGTGTAATCGTGTCTTAAAACGTCAGAACTTGTCGAAACGTGTGTAAACATATCTAAACATGTATAACGATGATAAACCCGTCTAAACTTGACTAAAAGTGTCGAAACGTGTCTAAACGTGTCGAAACATGTTTAAACGTGTCTAATCGTGTCTTAAAACGTCCGAACTTGTCGAAACGTGTGTAAACACATCTAAACATGTATAACGATGATAAATACGTATAAACTTGACTAAAAGTGTCGAAACGTGTCTAAACGTGTCGAAACATGTTTAAACGTGTCTAATCGTGTCTTAACACGTCTAGACGTGTTTAAACGTGTGTAATCGTGTCTTAAAACGTCCGAACTTGTCGAAACGTGTGTAAACACATCTAAACATGTATAACGATGATAAACCCGTCTAAACTTGACTAAAAGTGTCGAAACGTGTCTAAACGTGTCGAAACATGTTTAAACGTGTCTAATCGTGTCTTAACACGTCTAGACGTGTTTAAACGTGTGTAATCGTGTCTTAAAACGTCCGAACTTGTCGAAACGTGTGTAAACACATCTAAACATGTATAACGATGATAAATACGTATAAACTTGACTAAAAGTGTCGAAACGTGTCTAAACGTGTCGAAACATGTTTAAACGTGTCTAATCGTGTCTTAACACGTCTAGACGTGTTTAAACGTGTGTAATCGTGTCTTAAAACGTCCGAACTTGTCGAAACGTGTGTAAACACATCTAAACATGTATAACGATGATAAACCCGTCTAAACTTGACTAAAAGTGTCGAAACGTGTCTAAACGTGTCGAAACATGTTTAAACGTGTCTAATCGTGTCTTAACACGTCTAGACGTGTTTAAACGTGTGTAATCGTGTCTCAAAACGTCCGAACTTGTCGAAACGTGTGTAAACACATCTAAACATGTATAACGATGATAAACCCGTATAAACTTGACTAAAAGTGTCGAAACGTGTCTAAACGTGTCGAAACATGTTTAAACGTGTCTAATCGTGTCTTAACACGTCTAGACGTGTTTAAACGTGTGTATTCGTGTCTTAAAACGTCCGAACTTGTCGAAACGTGTGTAAACACATCTAAACATGTATAACGATGATAAATACGTATAAACTTGACTAAAAGTGTCGAAACGTGTCTAAACGTGTCGAAACATGTTTAAACGTGTCTAATCGGGTCTTAACACGTCTAGACGTGTTTAAACGTGTGTAATCGTGTCTTAAAACGTCCGAACTTGTCGAAACGTGTGTAAACACATCTAAACATGTATAACGATGATAAATACGTATAAACTTGACTAAAAGTGTCGAAACGTGTCTAAACGTGTCCAAACATGTTTAAACGTGTCTAATCGTGTCTTAACACGTCTAGACGTGTTTAAACGTGTGTAATCGTGTCTTAAAACGTCAGAACTTGTCGAAACGTGTGTAAACATATCTAAACATGTATAACGATGATAAACCCGTCTAAACTTGACTAAAAGTGTCGAAACGTGTCTAAACGTGTCGAAACATGTTTAAACGTGTCTAATCGTGTCTTAAAACGTCCGAACTTGTCGAAACGTGTGTAAACACATCTAAACATGTATAACGATGATAAATACGTATAAACTTGACTAAAAGTGTCGAAACGTGTCTAAACGTGTCGAAACATGTTTAAACGTGTCTAATCGTGTCTTAACACGTCTAGACGTGTTTAAACGTGTGTAATCGTGTCTTAAAACGTCCGAACTTGTCGAAACGTGTGTAAACACATCTAAACATGTATAACGATGATAAACCCGTCTAAACTTGACTAAAAGTGTCGAAACGTGTCTAAACGTGTCGAAACATGTTTAAACGTGTCTAATCGTGTCTTAACACGTCTAGACGTGTTTAAACGTGTGTAATCGTGTCTTAAAACGTCCGAACTTGTCGAAACGTGTGTAAACACATCTAAACATGTATAACGATGATAAATACGTATAAACTTGACTAAAAGTGTCGAAACGTGTCTAAACGTGTCGAAACATGTTTAAACGTGTCTAATCGTGTCTTAACACGTCTAGACGTGTTTAAACGTGTGTAATCGTGTCTTAAAACGTCCGAACTTGTCGAAACGTGTGTAAACACATCTAAACATGTATAACGATGATAAACCCGTCTAAACTTGACTAAAAGTGTCGAAACGTGTCTAAACGTGTCGAAACATGTTTAAACGTGTCTAATCGTGTCTTAACACGTCTAGACGTGTTTAAACGTGTGTAATCGTGTCTCAAAACGTCCGAACTTGTCGAAACGTGTGTAAACACATCTAAACATGTATAACGATGATAAACCCGTATAAACTTGACTAAAAGTGTCGAAACGTGTCTAAACGTGTCGAAACATGTTTAAACGTGTCTAATCGTGTCTTAACACGTCTAGACGTGTTTAAACGTGTGTATTCGTGTCTTAAAACGTCCGAACTTGTCGAAACGTGTGTAAACACATCTAAACATGTATAACGATGATAAATACGTATAAACTTGACTAAAAGTGTCGAAACGTGTCTAAACGTGTCGACACATGTTTAAACGTGTCTAATCGGGTCTTAACACGTCTAGACGTGTTTAAACGTGTGTAATCGTGTCTTAAAACGTCCGAACTTGTCGAAACGTGTGTAAACACATCTAAACATGTATAACGATGATAAATACGTATAAACTTGACTAAAAGTGTCGAAACGTGTCTAAACGTGTCGACACATGTTTAAACGTGTCTAATCGTGTCTTAACACGTCTACACGTGTTTAAACATGTGTAATCGTGTCTTAAAACGTCAGAACTTGTCGAAACGTGTGTAAACATATCTAAACATGTATAACGATGATAAACCCGTCTAAACTTGACTAAAAGTGTCGAAACGTGTCTAAACGTGTCGAAACATGTTTAAACGTGTCTAATCGTGTCTTAAAACGTCCGAACTTGTCGAAACGTGTGTAAACACATCTAAACATGTATAACGATGATAAATACGTATAAACTTGACTAAAAGTGTCGAAACGTGTCTAAACGTGTCGAAACATGTTTAAACGTGTCTAATCGTGTCTTAACACGTCTAGACGTGTTTAAACGTGTGTAATCGTGTCTTAAAACGTCCGAACTTGTCGAAACGTGTGTAAACACATCTAAACATGTATAACGATGATAAATACGTATAAACTTGACTAAAAGTGTCGAAACGTGTCTAAACGTGTCGAAACATGTTTAAACGTGTCTAATCGTGTCTTAACACGTCTAGACGTGTTTAAACGTGTGTAATCGTGTCTTAAAACGTCCGAACTTGTCGAAACGTGTGTAAACACATCTAAACATGTATAACGATGATAAACCCGTCTAAACTTGACTAAAAGTGTCGAAACGTGTCTAAACGTGTCGAAACATGTTTAAACGTGTCTAATCGTGTCTTAACACGTCTAGACGTGTTTAAACGTGTGTAATCGTGTCTTAAAACGTCCGAACTTGTCGAAACGTGTGTAAACACATCTAAACATGTATAACGATGATAAATACGTATAAACTTGACTAAAAGTGTCGAAACGTGTCTAAACGTGTCGACACATGTTTTAACGTGTCTAATCGTGTCTTAACACGTCTAGACGTGTTTAAACGTGTGTAATCGTGTCTTAAAACGTCCGAACTTGTCGAAACGTGTGTAAACACATCTAAACATGTATAACGATGATAAACCCGTCTAAACTTGACTAAAAGTGTCGAAACGTGTCGAAAAGTGTCGAAACATGTTTAAACGTGTCTAATCGTGTCTTAACACGTCTAGACGTGTTGAAACGTGTGTAATCGTGTCTTAAAACGTCCGAACTTGTCGAAACGTGTGAACACATCTAAACATGTCTAACGATGATAAACACGTCTAAACTTGACTGAAAGTGTCGAAACGTGTCTAAACGTGTCGAAACATGTTTAAACGTGTCCAATCGTGTCTTAACACGTCTAGACATGTTTAAACGTGTGTAATCGTGTCTTAAAACTTCCGAACTCGTCGAAACGTGTGTAAACACATCTAAACATGTATAACGATGATAAATACGTATAAACTTGACTAAAAGTGTCGAAACGTGTCTAAACGTGTCGAAACATGTTTAAACGTGTCTAATCGTGTCTTAACACGTCTAGACGTGTTTAAACGTGTGTAATCGTGTCTTAACACGTCCGAACTTGTCGAAACGTGTGTAAACACATCTAAACATGTATAACGATGATAAACCCGTCTAAACTTGACTAAAAGTGTCGAAACGTGTCTAAACGTGTCGAAACATGTTTAAACGTGTCTAATCGTGTCTTAACACGTCTAGACGTGTTTAAACGTGTGTAATCGTGTCTTAAAACGTCCGAACTTGTCGAAACGTGTGTAAACACATCTAAACTTGTATAACGATGATAAATACGTATAAACTTGACTAAAAGTGTCGAAACGTGTCTAAACGTGTCGACACATGTTTAAACGTGTCTAATCGTGTCTTAACACGTCTACACGTGTTTAAACATGTGTAATCGTGTCTTAAAACGTCCGAACTTTTCGAAACGGGTGTAAACACATCTAAACATGTATAACGATGATAAATACGTATAAACTTGACTAAAAGTGTCGAAACGTGTCTAATCGTTTCTTAACATGTCTAGACGTGTTTAGACGTGTGTAATCGTGTCTTAAAACGTCCGAACTTGTCGAAACGTGTGTAAACACATCTAAACATGTATAACGATGATAAATACGTATAAACTTGACTAAAAGTGTCGAAACGTGTCTAAACGTGTCGACACATGTTTAAACGTGTCTAATCGTGTCTTAACACGTCTAGACGTGTTGAAACGTGTGTAATCGTGTCTTAAAACGTCCGAACTTGTCGAAACGTGTGAACACATCTAAACATGTCTAACGATGATAAACACGTCTAAACTTGACTGAAAGTGTCGAAACGTGTCTAAACGTGTCGAAACATGTTTAAACGTGTCTAATCGTGTCTTAACACGTCTAGACGTGTTTAAACGTGTGTAATCGTGTCTTAAAACGTCCGAACTTGTCGAAACGTGTGTAAACACATCTAAACATGTATAACGATGATAAACCCGTCTAAACTTGACTAAAAGTGTCGAAACGTGTCTAAACGTGTCGAAACATGTTTAAACGTGTCTAATCGTGTCTTAACACGTCTAGACGTGTTTAAACGTGTGTAATCGTGTCTTAAAACGTCCGAACTTGTCGAAACGTGTGTAAACACATCTAAACATGTATAACGATGATAAACCCGTCTAAACTTGACTAAAAGTGTCGAAACGTGTCTAAACGTGTCGAAACATGTTTAAACGTGTCTAATCGTGTCTTAACACGTCTAGACGTGTTTAAACGTGTGTAATCGTGTCTTAACACGTCTAGACGTGTTTAAACGTGTGTAATCGTGTCTTAAAACGTCCGAACTTTTCGAAACGTGTGAACACATCTAAACATGTATAACGATGATAAACCCGTCTAAACTTGACTAAAAGTGTCGAAACGTGTCTAAAAGTGTCGAAACATGTTTAAACGTGTCTAATCGTGTCTTAACACGTCTAGACGTGTTGAAACGTGTGTAATCGTGTCTTAAAACGTCCGAACTTGTCGAAACGTGTGAACACATCTAAACATGTCTAACGATGATAAACACGTCTAAACTTGACTGAAAGTGTCGAAACGTGTCTAAACGTGTCGAAACATGTTTAAACGTGTCTAATCGTGTCTTAACACGTCTAGACGTGTTTAAACGTGTCTAATCGTGTCTTAACACGTCTAGACGTGTTTAAACGTGTGTAATCGTGTCTTAAAACGTCCGAACTTGTCGAAACGTGTGTAAACACATCTAAACATGTATAACGATGATAAACCCTTCTAAACTTGACTAAAAGTGTCGAAACGTGTCTAAACGTGTCGAAACATGTTTAAACGTGTCTAATCGTGTCTTAACACGTCTAGACGTGTTTAAACGTGTGTAATCGTGTCTTAAAACGTCCGAACTTGTCGAAACGTGTGTAAACACATCTAAACATGTATAACGATGATAAATACGTATAAACTTGACTAAAAGTGTCGAAACGTGTCTAAACGTGTCGACACATGTTTAAACGTGTCTAATCGTGTCTTAACACGTCTAGACGTGTTTAAACGTGTGTAATCGTGTCTTAAAACGTCCGAACTTGTCGAAACGTGTGTAAACACATCTAAACATGTATAACGATGATAAACCCGTCTAAACTTGACTAAAAGTGTCGAAACGTGTCTAAACGTGTCGAAACATGTTTAAACGTGTCTAATCGTGTCTTAACACGTCTAGACGTGTTGAAACGTGTCTAATCGTGTCTTAACACGTCTAGACGTGTTTAAACGTGTGTAATCGTGTCTTAAAACGTCCGAACTTTTCGAAACGTGTGAACACATCTAAACATGTATAACGATGATAAACCCGTCTAAACTTGACTAAAAGTGTCGAAACGTGTCTAAAAGTGTCGAAACATGTTTAAACGTGTCTAATCGTGTCTTAACACGTCTAGACGTGTTGAAACGTGTGTAATCGTGTCTTAAAACGTCCGAACTTGTCGAAACGTGTGAACACATCTAAACATGTCTAACGATGATAAACACGTCTAAACTTGACTGAAAGTGTCGAAACGTGTCTAAACGTGTCGAAACATGTTTAAACGTGTCTAATCGTGTCTTAACACGTCTAGACGTGATTAAACGTGTGTAATCGTGTCTTAAAACGTCCGAACTCGTCGAAACGTGTGTAAACACATCTAAACATGTATAACGATGATAAATACGTATAAACTTGACTAAAAGTGTCGAAACGTGTCTAAACGTGTCGAAACATGTTTAAACGTGTCTAATCGTGTCTTAACACGTCTAGACGTGTTGAAACGTGTGTAATCGTGTCTTAAAACGTCCGAACTTGTCGAAACGTGTGAACACATCTAAACATGTCTAACGATGATAAACACGTCTAAACTTGACTGAAAGTGTCGAAACGTGTCTAAACGTGTCGAAACATGTTTAAACGTGTCTAATCGTGTCTTAACACGTCTAGACGTGTTTAAACGTGTGTAATCGTGTCTTAAAACGTCCGAACTTGTCGATACGTGTGTAAACACATCTAAACATGTATAACGATGATAAATACGTATAAACTTGACTAAAAGTGTCGAAACGTGTCTAAACGTGTCGAAACATGTTTAAACGTGTCTAATCGTGTCTTAACACGTCTAGACGTGTTTAAACGTGTGTAATCGTGTCTTAAAACGTCCGAACTTGTCGAAACGTGTGTAAACATATCTAAACATGTATAACGATGATAAACCCGTCTAAACTTGACTAAAAGTGTCGAAACGTGTCTAAACGTGTCGAAACATGTTTAAACGTGTCTAATCGTGTCTTAACACGTCTAGACGTGTTTAAACGTGTGTAATCGTGTCTTAAAACGTCCGAACTTGTCGAAACGTGTGTAAACACATCTAAACATGTATAACGATGATAAATACGTATAAACTTGACTAAAAGTGTCGAAACGTGTCTAAACGTGTCGAAACATGTTTAAACGTGTCTAATCGTGTCTTAACACGTCTAGACGTGTTTAAACGTGTGTAATCGTGTCTTAAAACGTCCGAACTTGACTAAAAGTGTCGAAACGTGTCTAAACGTGTCGAAACATGTTTAAACGTGTCTAATCGTGTCTTAACACGTCTAGACGTGTTGAAACGTGTGTAATCGTGTCTTAAAACGTCCGAACTTGTCGAAACGTGTGAACACATCTAAACATGTCTAACGATGATAAACACGTCTAAACTTGACTGAAAGTGTCGAAACGTGTCTAAACGTGTCGAAACATGTTTAAACGAGTCTAATCGTGTCTTAACACGTCTAGACGTGTTTAAACGTGTCTAATCGTGTCTTAACACGTCTAGACGTGTTTAAACGTGTGTAATCGTGTCTTAAAACGTCCGAACTTGTCGAAACGTGTGTAAACACATCTAAACATGTATAACGATGATAAACCCTTCTAAACTTGACTAAAAGTGTCGAAACGTGTCTAAACGTGTCGAAACATGTTTAAACGTGTCTAATCGTGTCTTAACACGTCTAGACGTGTTTAAACGTGTGTAATCGTGTCTTAAAACGTCCGAACTTGTCGAAACGTGTGTAAACACATCTAAACATGTATAACGATGATAAATACGTATAAACTTGACTAAAAGTGTCGAAACGTGTCTAAACGTGTCGACACATGTTTAAACGTGTCTAATCGTGTCTTAACACGTCTAGACGTGTTTAAACGTGTGTAATCGTGTCTTAAAACGTCCGAACTTGTCGAAACGTGTGTAAACACATCTAAACATGTATAACGATGATAAACCCGTCTAAACTTGACTAAAAGTGTCGAAACGTGTCTAAACGTGTCGAAACATGTTTAAACGTGTCTAATCGTGTCTTAACACGTCTAGACGTGTTGAAACGTGTCTAATCGTGTCTTAACACGTCTAGACGTGTTTAAACGTGTGTAATCGTGTCTTAAAACGTCCGAACTTTTCGAAACGTGTGAACACATCTAAACATGTATAACGATGATAAACCCGTCTAAACTTGACTAAAAGTGTCGAAACGTGTCTAAAAGTGTCGAAACATGTTTAAACGTGTCTAATCGTGTCTTAACACGTCTAGACGTGTTGAAACGTGTGTAATCGTGTCTTAAAACGTCCGAACTTGTCGAAACGTGTGAACACATCTAAACATGTCTAACGATGATAAACACGTCTAAACTTGACTGAAAGTGTCGAAACGTGTCTAAACGTGTCGAAACATGTTTAAACGTGTCTAATCGTGTCTTAACACGTCTAGACGTGTTTAAACGTGTGTAATCGTGTCTTAAAACGTCCGAACTCGTCGAAACGTGTGTAAACACATCTAAGCATGTATAACGATGATAAATACGTATAAACTTGACTAAAAGTGTCGAAACGTGTCTAAACGTGTCGAAACATGTTTAAACGTGTCTAATCGTGTCTTAACACGTCTAGACGTGTTGAAACGTGTGTAATCGTGTCTTAAAACGTCCGAACTTGTCGAAACGTGTGAACACATCTAAACATGTCTAACGATGATAAACACGTCTAAACTTGACTGAAAGTGTCGAAACGTGTCTAAACGTGTCGAAACATGTTTAAACGTGTCTAATCGTGTCTTAACACGTCTAGACGTGTTTAAACGTGTGTAATCGTGTCTTAAAACGTCCGAACTTGTCGATACGTGTGTAAACACATCTAAACATGTATAACGATGATAAATACGTATAAACTTGACTAAAAGTGTCGAAACGTGTCTAAACGTGTCGAAACATGTTTAAACGTGTCTAATCGTGTCTTAACACGTCTAGACGTGTTTAAACGTGTGTAATCGTGTCTTAAAACGTCCGAACTTGTCGAAACATGTGTAAACATATCTAAACATGTATAACGATGACAAAACCCGTCTAAACTTGACTAAAAGTGTCGAAACGTGTCTAAACGTGTCGAAACATGTTTAAACGTGTCTAATCGTGTCTTAACACGTCTAGACGTGTTTAAACGTGTGTAATCGTGTCTTAAAACGTCCGAACTTGTCGAAACGTGTGTAAACACATCTAAACATGTATAACGATGATAAATACGTATAAACTTGACTAAAAGTGTCGAAACGTGTCTAAACGTGTCGAAACATGTTTAAACGTGTCTAATCGTGTCTTAACACGTCTAGACGTGTTTAAACGTGTGTAATCGTGTCTTAAAACGTCCGAACTTGTCGAAACGTGTGTAAACACATCTAAACATGTATAACGATGATAAACCCGTCTAAACTTGACTAAAAGTGTCGAAACGTGTCTAAACGTGTCGAAACATGTTTAAACGTGTCTAATCGTGTCTTAACACGTCTAGACGTGTTTAAACGTGT
The DNA here is from genome assembly GCA_963971365.1 of Lasioglossum villosulum. Taxonomy (NCBI): domain Eukaryota; kingdom Metazoa; phylum Arthropoda; class Insecta; order Hymenoptera; family Halictidae; genus Lasioglossum; species Lasioglossum villosulum. The sequence continues at coordinate 119,464 of CAXARU010000028.1, read as the reverse complement.
GTAATCGTGTCTTAAAACGTCCGAACTTGTCGAAACGTGTGTAAACACATCTAAACATGTATAACGATGATAAATACGTATAAACTTGACTAAAAGTGTCGAAACGTGTCTAAACGTGTCGACACATGTTTTAACGTGTCTAATCGTGTCTTAACACGTCTAGACGTGTTTAAACGTGTGTAATCGTGTCTTAAAACGTCCGAACTTGTCGAAACGTGTGTAAACACATCTAAACATGTATAACGATGATAAACCCGTCTAAACTTGACTAAAAGTGTCGAAACGTGTCTAAAACTGTCGAAACATGTTTAAACGTGTCTAATCGTGTCTTAACACGTCTAGACGTGTTGAAACGTGTGTAATCGTGTCTTAAAACGTCCGAACTTGTCGAAACGTGTGAACACATCTAAACATGTCTAACGATGATAAACACGTCTAAACTTGACTGAAAGTGTCGAAACGTGTCTAAACGTGTCGAAACATGTTTAAACGTGTCCAATCGTGTCTTAACACGTCTAGACATGTTTAAACGTGTGTAATCGTGTCTTAAAACTTCCGAACTCGTCGAAACGTGTGTAAACACATCTAAACATGTATAACGATGATAAATACGTATAAACTTGACTAAAAGTGTCGAAACGTGTCTAAACGTGTCGAAACATGTTTAAACGTGTCTAATCGTGTCTTAACACGTTTAGACGTGTTGAAACGTGTCTAATCGTGTCTTAACACGTCTAGACGTGTTTAAACGTGTGTAATCGTGTCTTAAAACGTCCGAACTTTTCGAAACGTGTGAACACATCTAAACATGTATAACGATGATAAACCCGTCTAAACTTGACTAAAAGTGTCGAAACGTGTCTAAAAGTGTCGAAACATGTTTAAACGTGTCTAATCGTGTCTTAACACGTCTAGACGTGTTGAAACGTGTGTAATCGTGTCTTAAAACGTCCGAACTTGTCGAAACGTGTGAACACATCTAAACATGTCTAACGATGATAAACACGTCTAAACTTGACTGAAAGTGTCGAAACGTGTCTAAACGTGTCGAAACATGTTTAAACGTGTCTAATCGTGTCTTAACACGTCTAGACGTGTTTAAACGTGTGTAATCGTGTCTTAAAACGTCCGAACTCGTCGAAACGTGTGTAAACACATCTAAACATGTATAACGATGATAAACCCGTCTAAACTTGACTAAAAGTGTCGAAACGTGTCTAAACGTGTCGAAACATGTTTAAACGTGTCTAATCGTGTCTTAACACGTCTAGACGTGTTTAAACGTGTGTAATCGTTACTTAAAACGTCCGAACTCGTCGAAACGTGTGTAAACACATCTAAACATGTATAACGATGATAAATACGTATAAACTTGACTAAAAGTGTCGAAACGTGTCTAAACGTGTCGAAACATGTTTAAACGTGTCTAATCGTGTCTTAACACGTTTAGACGTGTTGAAACGTGTCTAATCGTGTCTTAACACGTCTAGACGTGTTTAAACGTGTGTAATCGTGTCTTAAAACGTCCGAACTTTTCGAAACGTGTGAACACATCTAAACATGTATAACGATGATAAACCCGTCTAAACTTGACTAAAAGTGTCGAAACGTGTCTAAAAGTGTCGAAACATGTTTAAACGTGTCTAATCGTGTCTTAACACGTCTAGACGTGTTGAAACGTGTGTAATCGTGTCTTAAAACGTCCGAACTTGTCGAAACGTGTGAACACATCTAAACATGTCTAACGATGATAAACACGTCTAAACTTGACTGAAAGTGTCGAAACGTGTCTAAACGTGTCGAAACATGTTTAAACGTGTCTAATCGTGTCTTAACACGTCTAGACGTGTTTAAACGTGTGTAATCGTGTCTTAAAACGTCCGAACTCGTCGAAACGTGTGTAAACACATCTAAACATGTATAACGATGATATATACGTATAAACTTGACTAAAAGTGTCGAAACGTGTCTAAACGTGTCGAAACATGTTTAAACGTGTCTAATCGTGTCTTAACACGTCTAGACGTGTTGAAACGTGTGTAATCGTGTCTTAAAACGTCCGAACTTGTCGAAACGTGTGAACACATCTAAACATGTCTAACGATGATAAACACGTCTAAACTTGACTGAAAGTGTCGAAACGTGTCTAAACGTGTCGAAACATGTTTAAACGTGTCTAATCGTGTCTTAACACGTCTAGACGTGTTTAAACGTGTGTAATCGTGTCTTAAAACGTCCGAACTTGTCGATACGTGTGTAAACACATCTAAACATGTATAACGATGATAAATACGTATAAACTTGACTAAAAGTGTCGAAACGTGTCTAAACGTGTCGAAACATGTTTAAACGTGTCTAATCGTGTCTTAACACGTCTAGACGTGTTTAAACGTGTGTAATCGTGTCTTAAAACGTCAGAACTTGTCGAAACGTGTGTAAACATATCTAAACATGTATAACGATGATAAACCCGTCTAAACTTGACTAAAAGTGTCGAAACGTGTCTAAACGTGTCGAAACATGTTTAAACGTGTCTAATCGTGTCTTAACACGTCTAGACGTGTTTAAACGTGTGTAATCGTGTCTTAAAACGTCAGAACTTGTCGAAACGTGTGTAAACATATCTAAACATGTATAACGATGATAAACCCGTCTAAACTTGACTAAAAGTGTCGAAACGTGTCTAAACGTGTCGAAACATGTTTAAACGTGTCTAATCGTGTCTTAACACGTCTAGACGTGTTTAAACGTGTGTAATCGTGTCTTAAAACGTCCGAACTTGTCGAAACGTGTGTAAACACATCTAAACATGTATAACGATGATAAATACGTATAAACTTGACTAAAAGTGTCGAAACGTGTCTAAACGTGTCGACACATGTTTTAACGTGTCTAATCGTGTCTTAACACGTCTAGACGTGTTTAAACGTGTGTAATCGTGTCTTAAAACGTCCGAACTTGTCGAAACGTGTGTAAACACATCTAAACATGTATAACGATGATAAACCCGTCTAAACTTGACTAAAAGTGTCGAAACGTGTCTAAACGTGTCGAAACATGTTTAAACGTGTCTAATCGTGTCTTAACACGTCTAGACGTGTAGAAACGTGTCTAATCGTGTCTTAACACGTCTAGACGTGTTTAAACGTGTGTAATCGTGTCTTAAAACGTCCGAACTTTTCGAAACGTGTGAACACATCTAAACATGTATAACGATGATAAACCCGTCTAAACTTGACTAAAAGTGTCGAAACGTGTCTAAAAGTGTCGAAACATGTTTAAACGTGTCTAATCGTGTCTTAACACGTCTAGACGTGTTGAAACGTGTGTAATCGTGTCTTAAAACGTCCGAACTTGTCGAAACGTGTGAACACATCTAAACATGTCTAACGATGATAAACACGTCTAAACTTGACTGAAAGTGTCGAAACGTGTCTAAACGTGTCGAAACATGTTTAAACGTGTCCAATCGTGTCTTAACACGTCTAGACATGTTTAAACGTGTGTAATCGTGTCTTAAAACTTCCGAACTCGTCGAAACGTGTGTAAACACATCTAAACATGTATAACGATGATAAATACGTATAAACTTGACTAAAAGTGTCGAAACGTGTCTAAACGTGTCGAAACATGTTTAAACGTGTCTAATCGTGTCTTAACACGTCTAGACGTGTTTAAACGTGTGTAATCGTGTCTTAAAACGTCCGAACTTGTCGAAACGTGTGTAAACACATCTAAACATGTATAACCATGATAAACCCGTCTAAACTTGACTAAAAGTGTCGAAACGTGTCTAAACGTGTCGAAACATGTTTAAACGTGTCTAATCGTGTCTTAACACGTCTAGACGTGTTTAAACGTGTGTAATCGTGTCTTAAAACGTCCGAACTTGTCGAAACGTGTGTAAACACATCTAAACATGTATAACGATGATAAATACGTATAAACTTGACTAAAAGTGTCGAAACGTGTCTAAACGTGTCGACACATGTTTAAACGTGTCTAATCGTGTCTTAACACGTCTACACGTGTTTAAACGTGTGTAATCGTGTCTTAAAACGTCCGAACTTGTCGAAACGTGTGTAAACACATCTAAACATGTATAACGATGATAAATACGTATAAACTTGACTAAAAGTGTCGAAACGTGTCTAAACGTGTCGACACATGTTTAAACGTGTCTAATCGTGTCTTAACACGTCTAGACGTGTTGAAACGTGTGTAATCGTGTCTTAAAACGTCCGAACTTGTCGAAACGTGTGAACACATCTAAACATGTCTAACGATGATAAACACGTCTAAACTTGACTGAAAGTGTCGAAACGTGTCTAAACGTGTCGAAACATGTTTAAACGTGTCTAATCGTGTCTTAACACGTCTAGACGTGTTTAAACGTGTGTAATCGTGTCGTAAAACGTCCGAACTTGTCGAAACGTGTGTAAACACATCTAAACATGTATAACGATGATAAATACGTATAAACTTGACTAAAAGTGTCGAAACGTGTCTAAACGTGTCGAAACATGTTTAAACGTGTCTAATCGTGTCTTAACACGTCTAGACGTGTTTAAACGTGTGTAATCGTGTCTTAAAACGTCAGAACTTGTCGAAACGTGTGTAAACATATCTAAACATGTATAACGATGATAAACCCGTCTAAACTTGACTAAAAGTGTCGAAACGTGTCTAAACGTGTCGAAACATGTTTAAACGTGTCTAATCGTGTCTTAACACGTCTAGACGTGTTTAAACGTGTGTAATCGTGTCTTAACACGTCTAGACGTGTTTAAACGTGTGTAATCGTGTCTTAAAACGTCCGAACTTTTCGAAACGTGTGAACACATCTAAACATGTATAACGATGATAAACCCGTCTAAACTTGACTAAAAGTGTCGAAACGTGTCTAAAAGTGTCGAAACATGTTTAAACGTGTCTAATCGTGTCTTAACACGTCTAGACGTGTTGAAACGTGTGTAAACGTGTCTTAAAACGTCCGAACTTGTCGAAACGTGTGAACACATCTAAACATGTCTAACGATGATAAACACGTCTAAACTTGACTGAAAGTGTCGAAACGTGTCTAAACGTGTCGAAACATGTTTAAACGTGTCTAATCGTGTCTTAACACGTCTAGACGTGTTTAAACGTGTCTAATCGTGTCTTAACACGTCTAGACGTGTTTAAACGTGTGTAATCGTGTCTTAAAACGTCCGAACTTGTCGAAACGTGTGTAAACACATCTAAACATGTATAACGATGATAAACCCTTCTAAACTTGACTAAAAGTGTCAAAACGTGTCTAAACGTGTCGAAACATGTTTAAACGTGTCTAATCGTGTCTTAACACGTCTAGACGTGTTTAAACGTGTGTAATCGTGTCTTAAAACGTCCGAACTTGTCGAAACGTGTGTAAACACATCTAAACATGTGTAACGATGATAAATACGTATAAACTTGACTAAAAGTGTCGAAACGTGTCTAAACGTGTCGACACATGTTTAAACGTGTCTAATCGTGCCTTAACACGTCTAGACGTGTTTAAACGTGTGTAATCGTGTCTTAAAACGTCCGAACTTGTCGAAACGTGTGTAAACACATCTAAACATGTATAACGATGATAAACCCGTCTAAACTTGACTAAAAGTGTCGAAACGTGTCTAAACGTGTCGAAACATGTTTAAACGTGTCTAATCGTGTCTTAAAACGTCCGAACTTGTCGAAACGTGTGTAAACACATCTAAACATGTATAACGATGATAAATACGTATAATCTTGACTAAAAGTGTCGAAACGTGTCTAAACGTGTCGAAACATGTTTAAAACGTGTCTAATCGTGTCTTAACACGTCTAGACGTGTTGAAACGTGTGTAATCGTGTCTTAAAACGTCCGAACTTGTCGAAACGTGTGAACACATCTAAACATGTCTAACGATGATAAACACGTCTAAACTTGACTGAAAGTGTCGAAACGTGTCTAAACGTGTCGAAACATGTTTAAACGTGTCTAATCGTGTCTTAACACGTCTAGACGTGTTTAAACGTGTGTAATCGTGTCTTAAAACGTCCGAACTTGTCGAAACGTGTGTAAACACATCTAAACATGTATAACGATGATAAACCCGTCTAAACTTGACTAAAAGTGTCGAAACGTGTCTAAACGTGTCGAAACATGTTTAAACGTGTCTAATCGTGTCTTAACACGTCTAGACGTGTTGAAACGTGTCTAATCGTGTCTTAACACGTCTAGACGTGTTTAAACGTGTGTAATCGTGTCTTAAAACGTCCGAACTTTTCGAAACGTGTGAACACATCTAAACATGTATAACGATGATAAACCCGTCTAAACTTGACTAAAAGTGTCGAAACGTGTATAAAAGTGTCGAAACATGTTTAAACGTGTCTAATCGTGTCTTAACACGTCTAGACGTGTTGAAACGTGTGTAATCGTGTCTTAAAACGTCCGAACTTGTCGAAACGTGTGTAAACACATCTAAACATGTATAACGATGATAAACCCTTCTAAACTTGACTAAAAGTGTCGAAACGTGTCTAAACGTGTCGAAACATGTTTAAACGTGTCTAATCGTGTCTTAACACGTCTAGACGTGTTTAAACGTGTGTAATCGTGTCTTAAAACGTCCGAACTTGTCGAAACGTGTGTAAACACATCTAAACATGTATAACGATGATAAATACGTATAAACTTGACTAAAAGTGTCGAAACGTGTCTAAACGTGTCGAAACATGTTTAAACGTGTCTAATCGTGTCTTATCACGTCTATACGTGTTTAAACGTTTGTAATCGTGTCTTAAAACGTCCGAACTTGTCGAAACGTGTGTAAACACATCTAAACATGTATAACGATGATAAACCCGTCTAAACTTGACTAAAAGTGTCGAAACGTGTCTAAACGTGTCGAAATGTTTAAACGTGTCTAATCGTGTCTTAACACGTCTAGACGTGTTGAAACGTGTCTAATCGTGTCTTAACACGTCTAGACGTGTTTAAACGTGTGTAATCGTGTCTTAAAACGTCCGAACTTTTCGAAACGTGTGAACACATCTAAACATGTATAACGATGATAAACCCGTCTAAACTTGACTAAAAGTGTCGAAACGTGTCTAAAAGTGTCGAAACATGTTTAAACGTGTCTAATCGTGTCTTAACACGTCTAGACGTGTTGAAACGTGTGTAATCGTGTCTTAAAACGTCCGAACTTGTCGAAACGTTGTGAACACATCTAAACATGTATAACGATGATAAACCCGTCTAAACTTGACTAAAAGTGTCGAAACGTGTCTAAACGTGTCGAAACATGTTTAAACGTGTCTAATCGTGTCTTAACACGTCTAGACGTGTTTAAACGTGTGTAATCGTGTCTTAAAACGTCCGAACTCGTCGAAACGTGTGTAAACACATCTAAACATGTATAACGATGATAAATACGTATAAACTTGACTAAAAGTGTCGAAACGTGTCTAAACGTGTCGAAACATGTTTAAACGTGTCTAATCGTGTCTTAACACGTCTATACGTGTTTAAACGTGTGTAATCGTGTCTTAAAACGTCCGAACTTGTCGAAACGTGTGTAAACACATCTAAACATGTTATAACGATGATAAACCCGTCTAAACTTGACTAAAAGTGTCGAAACGTGTCTAAACGTGTCGAAACATGTTTAAACGTGTCTAATCGTGTCTTAACACGTCTAAACGTGTTTAAACGTGTGTAATCGTGTCTTAAAACGTCCGAACTTGTCGAAACGTGTGTAAACACATCTAAACATGTATAACGATGATAAACACGTATAAACATGACTAAAAGTGTCGAAACGTGTCTAAACGTGTCGACACATGTTTAAACGTGTCTAATCGTGTCTTAACACGTCTAGACGTGTTTAAACGTTTGTAATCGTGTCTTAAAACGTCCGAACTTGTCGAAACGTGTGTAAACACATCTAAACATGTATAACGATGATAAACCCGTCTAAACTTGACTAAAAGTGTCGAAACGTGTCTAAACGTGTCGAAACATGTTTAAACGTGTCTAATCGTGTCTTAACACGTCTAGACGTGTTTAAACGTGTGTAATCGTGTCTTAAAACGTCCGAACTTGTCGAAACGTGTGTAAACACATCTAAACATGTATAACGATGATAAATACGTATAAACTTGACTAAAAGTGTCGAAACGTGTCTAAACGTGTCGAAACATGTTTAAACGTGTCTAATCGTGTCTTAACACGTCTAGACGTGTTTAAACGTGTGTAATCGTGTCTTAAAACGTCCGAACTTGTCGAAACGTGTGTAAACACATCTAAACATGTATAACGATGATAAACCCGTCTAAACTTGACTAAAAGTGTCGAAACGTGTCTAAACGTGTCGAAACATGTTTAAACGTGTCTAATCGTGTCTTAACACGTCTAGACGTGTTTAAACGTGTGTAATCGTGTCTTAAAACGTCCGAACTCGTCGAAACGTGTGTAAACACATCTAAACATGTATAACGATGATAAATACGTATAAACTTGACTAAAAGTGTCGAAACGTGTCTAAACGTGTCGAAACATGTTTAAACGTGTCTAATCGTGTCTTAACACGTCTATACGTGTTTAAACGTGTGTAATCGTGTCTTAAAACGTCCGAACTTGTCGAAACGTGTGTAAGCACATCTAAACATGTATAACGATGATAAACCCGTCTAAACTTGACTAAAAGTGTCGAAACGTGTCTAAACGTGTCGAAACATGTTTAAACGTGTCTAATCGTGTCTTAACACGTCTAGACGTGTTTAAACGTGTGTAATCGTGTCTTAAAACGTCCGAACTTGTCGAAACGTGTGTAAACACATCTAAACATGTATAACGATGATAAACACGTATAAACTTGACTAAAAGTGTCGAAACGTGTCTAAACGTGTCGACACATGTTTAAACGTGTCTAATCGTGTCTTAACACGTCTAGACGTGTTTAAACGTGTGTAATCGTGTCTTAAAACGTCCGAACTTGTCGAAACGTGTGTAAACACATCTAAACATGTATAACGATGATAAATACGTATAAACTTGACTAAAAGTGTCGAAACGTGTCTAAACGTGTCGAAACATGTTTAAACGTGTCTAATCGTGTCTTAACACGTCTAGACGTGTTTAAACGTGTGTAATCGTGTCTTAAAACGTCCGAACTTGTCGAAACGTGTGTAAACACATCTAAACATATATAACGATGATAAATACGTATAAACTTGACTGAAAGTGTCGAAACGTGTCTAAACGTGTCGAAACATGTTTAAACGTGTCTAATCGTGTCTTAACACGTCTACACGTGTTTAAACATGTGTAATCGTGTCTTAAAACGTCCGAACTTGTCGAAACGTGTGTAAACACATCTAAACATGTATAACGATGATAAATACGTATAAACTTGACTAAAAGTGTCGAAACGTGTCTCATCGTGTCTTAACATGTCTAGACGTGTTTAAACGTGTGTAATCGTGTCTTAAAACGTCCGAACTTGTCGAAACGTGTGTAAACACATCTAAACATGTATAACGATGATAAATACGTATAAACTTGACTAAAAGTGTCGAAACGTGTCTAAACGTGTCGACACATGTTTAAACGTGTCTAATCGTGTCTTAACACGTCTAGACGTGTTGAAACGTGTGTAATCGTGTCTTAAAACGTCCGAACTTGTCGAAACGTGTGAACACATCTAAACATGTCTAACGATGATAAACACGTCTAAACTTGACTGAAAGTGTCGAAACGTGTCTAAACGTGTCGAAACATGTTTAAACGTGTCTAATCGTGTCTTAACACGTCTAGACGTGTTTAAACGTGTGTAATCGTGTCTTAAAACGTCCGAACTTGTCGATACGTGTGTAAACACATCTAAACATGTATAACGATGATAAATACGTATAAACTTGACTAAAAGTGTCGAAACGTGTCTAAACGTGTCGAAACATGTTTAAACGTGTCTAATCGTGTCTTAACACGTCTAGACGTGTTTAAACGTGTGTAATCGTGTCTTAAAACGTCAGAACTTGTCGAAACGTGTGTAAACATATCTAAACATGTATAACGATGATAAACCCGTCTAAACTTGACTAAAAGTGTCGAAACGTGTCTAAACGTGTCGAAACATGTTTAAACGTGTCTAATCGTGTCTTAACACGTCTAGACGTGTTTAAACGTGTGTAATCGTGTCTTAAAACGTCCGAACTTGTCGAAACGTGTGTAAACACATCTAAACATGTATAACGATGATAAACCCGTCTAAACTTGACTAAAAGTGTCGAAACGTGTCTAAACGTGTCGAAACATGTTTAAACGTGTCTAATCGTGTCTTAACACGTCTAGACGTGTTGAAACGTGTCTAATCGTGTCTTAACACGTCTAGACGTGTTTAAACGTGTGTAATCGTGTCTTAAAACGTCCGAACTTTTCGAAACGTGTGAACACATCTAAACATGTATAACGATGATAAACCCGTCTAAACTTGACTAAAAGTGTCGAAACGTGTATAAAAGTGTCGAAACATGTTTAAACGTGTCTAATCGTGTCTTAACACGTCTAGACGTGTTGAAACGTGTGTAATCGTGTCTTAAAACGTCCGAACTTGTCGAAACGTGTGAACACATCTAAACATGTCTAACGATGATAAACACGTCTAAACTTGACTGAAAGTGTCGAAACGTGTCTAAACGTGTCGAAACATGTTTAAACGTGTCTAATCGTGTCTTATCACGTCTATACGTGTTTAAACGTTTGTAATCGTGTCTTAAAACGTCCGAACTTGTCGAAACGTGTGTAAACACATCTAAACATGTATAACGATGATAAACCCGTCTAAACTTGACTAAAAGTGTCGAAACGTGTCTAAACGTGTCGAAACATGTTTAAACGTGTCTAATCGTGTCTTAACACGTCTAGACGTGTTGAAACGTGTCTAATCGTGTCTTAACACGTCTAGACGTGTTTAAACGTGTGTAATCGTGTCTTAAAACGTCCGAACTTTTCGAAACGTGTGAACACATCTAAACATGTATAACGATGATAAACCCGTCTAAACTTGAATAAAAGTGTCGAAACGTGTCTAAAAGTGTCGAAACATGTTTAAACGTGTCTAATCGTGTCTTAACACGTCTAGACGTGTTGAAACGTGTGTAATCGTGTCTTAAAACGTCCGAACTTGTCGAAACGTGTGAACACATCTAAACATGTCTAACGATGATAACACGTCTAAACTTGACTGAAAGTGTCGAAACATGTTTAAACGTGTCTAATCGTGTCTTAACACGTCTAGACGTGCTTAAACGTGTGTAATCGTGTCTTAAAACGTCCGAACTTGTCGAAACGTGTGTAAACACATCTAAACATGTATAACGATGATAAACCCGTCTAAACTTGACTAAAAGTGTCGAAACGTGTCTAAACGTGTCGAAACATGTTTAAACGTGTCTAATCGTGTCTTAACACGTCTAGACGTGTTGAAACGTGTGTAATCGTGTCTTAAAACGTCCGAACTTGTCGAAACGTGTGAACACATCTAAACATGTCTAACGATGATAAACACGTCTAAACTTGACTGAAAGTGTCGAAACGTGTCTAAACGTGTCGAAACATGTTTAAACGTGTCTAATCGTGTCTTATCACGTCTATACGTGTTTAAACGTTTGTAATCGTGTCTTAAAACGTCCGAACTTGTCGAAACGTGTGTAAACACATCTAAACATGTATAACGATGATAAACCCGTCTAAACTTGACTAAAAGTGTCGAAACGTGTCTAAACGTGTCGAAACATGTTTAAACGTGTCTAATCGTGTCTTAACACGTCTAGACGTGTTGAAACGTGTCTAATCGTGTCTTAACACGTCTAGACGTGTTTAAACGTGTGTAATCGTGTCTTAAAACGTCCGAACTTTTCGAAACGTGTGAACACATCTAAACATGTATAACGATGATAAACCCGTCTAAACTTGACTAAAAGTGTCGAAACGTGTCTAAAAGTGTCGAAACATGTTTAAACGTGTCTAATCGTGTCTTAACACGTCTAGACGTGTTGAAACGTGTGTAATCGTGTCTTAAAACGTCCGAACTTGTCGAAACGTGTGAACACATCTAAACATGTATAACGATGATAAACCCGTCTAAACTTGACTAAAAGTGTCGAAACGTGTCTAAACGTGTCGAAACATGTTTAAACGTGTCTAATCGTGTCTTAACACGTCTAGACGTGTTTAAACGTGTGTAATCGTGTCTTAAAACGTCCGAACTCGTCGAAACGTGTGTAAACACATCTAAACATGTATAACGATGATAAATACGTATAAACTTGACTAAAAGTGTCGAAACGTGTCTAAACGTGTCGAAACATGTTTAAACGTGTCTAATCGTGTCTTAACACGTCTATACGTGTTTAAACGTGTGTAATCGTGTCTTAAAACGTCCGAACTTGTCGAAACGTGTGTAAACACATCTAAACATGTATAACGATGATAAACCCGTCTAAACTTGACTAAAAGTGTCGAAACGTGTCTAAACGTGTCGAAACATGTTTAAACGTGTCTAATCGTGTCTTAACACGTCTAAACGTGTTTAAACGTGTGTAATCGTGTCTTAAAACGTCCGAACTTGTCGAAACGTGTGTAAACACATCTAAACATGTATAACGATGATAAACACGTATAAACATGACTAAAAGTGTCGAAACGTGTCTAAACGTGTCGACACATGTTTAAACGTGTCTAATCGTGTCTTAACACGTCTAGACGTGTTTAAACGTTTGTAATCGTGTCTTAAAACGTCCGAACTTGTCGAAACGTGTGTAAACACATCTAAACATGTATAACGATGATAAACCCGTCTAAACTTGACTAAAAGTGTCGAAACGTGTCTAAACGTGTCGAAACATGTTTAAACGTGTCTAATCGTGTCTTAACACGTCTAGACGTGTTTAAACGTGTGTAATCGTGTCTTAAAACGTCCGAACTTGTCGAAACGTGTGTAAACACATCTAAACATGTATAACGATGATAAATACGTATAAACTTGACTAAAAGTGTCGAAACGTGTCTAAACGTGTCGAAACATGTTTAAACGTGTCTAATCGTGTCTTAACACGTCTAGACGTGTTTAAACGTGTGTAATCGTGTCTTAAAACGTCCGAACTTGTCGAAACGTGTGTAAACACATCTAAACATGTATAACGATGATAAACCCGTCTAAACTTGACTAAAAGTGTCGAAACGTGTCTAAACGTGTCGAAACATGTTTAAACGTGTCTAATCGTGTCTTAACACGTCTAGACGTGTTTAAACGTGTGTAATCGTGTCTTAAAACGTCCGAACTCGTCGAAACGTGTGTAAACACATCTAAACATGTATAACGATGATAAATACGTATAAACTTGACTAAAAGTGTCGAAACGTGTCTAAACGTGTCGAAACATGTTTAAACGTGTCTAATCGTGTCTTAACACGTCTATACGTGTTTAAACGTGTGTAATCGTGTCTTAAAACGTCCGAACTTGTCGAAACGTGTGTAAGCACATCTAAACATGTATAACGATGATAAACCCGTCTAAACTTGACTAAAAGTGTCGAAACGTGTCTAAACGTGTCGAAACATGTTTAAACGTGTCTAATCGTGTCTTAACACGTCTAGACGTGTTTAAACGTGTGTAATCGTGTCTTAAAACGTCCGAACTTGTCGAAACGTGTGTAAACACATCTAAACATGTATAACGATGATAAACACGTATAAACTTGACTAAAAGTGTCGAAACGTGTCTAAACGTGTCGACACATGTTTAAACGTGTCTAATCGTGTCTTAACACGTCTAGACGTGTTTAAACGTGTGTAATCGTGTCTTAAAACGTCCGAACTTGTCGAAACGTGTGTAAACACATCTAAACATGTATAACGATGATAAATACGTATAAACTTGACTAAAAGTGTCGAAACGTGTCTAAACGTGTCGAAACATGTTTAAACGTGTCTAATCGTGTCTTAACACGTCTAGACGTGTTTAAACGTGTGTAATCGTGTCTTAAAACGTCCGAACTTGTCGAAACGTGTGTAAACACATCTAAACATATATAACGATGATAAATACGTATAAACTTGACTGAAAGTGTCGAAACGTGTCTAAACGTGTCGAAACATGTTTAAACGTGTCTAATCGTGTCTTAACACGTCTACACGTGTTTAAACATGTGTAATCGTGTCTTAAAACGTCCGAACTTGTCGAAACGTGTGTAAACACATCTAAACATGTATAACGATGATAAATACGTATAAACTTGACTAAAAGTGTCGAAACGTGTCTCATCGTGTCTTAACATGTCTAGACGTGTTTAAACGTGTGTAATCGTGTCTTAAAACGTCCGAACTTGTCGAAACGTGTGTAAACACATCTAAACATGTATAACGATGATAAATACGTATAAACTTGACTAAAAGTGTCGAAACGTGTCTAAACGTGTCGACACATGTTTAAACGTGTCTAATCGTGTCTTAACACGTCTAGACGTGTTGAAACGTGTGTAATCGTGTCTTAAAACGTCCGAACTTGTCGAAACGTGTGAACACATCTAAACATGTCTAACGATGATAAACACGTCTAAACTTGACTGAAAGTGTCGAAACGTGTCTAAACGTGTCGAAACATGTTTAAACGTGTCTAATCGTGTCTTAACACGTCTAGACGTGTTTAAACGTGTGTAATCGTGTCTTAAAACGTCCGAACTTGTCGATACGTGTGTAAACACATCTAAACATGTATAACGATGATAAATACGTATAAACTTGACTAAAAGTGTCGAAACGTGTCTAAACGTGTCGAAACATGTTTAAACGTGTCTAATCGTGTCTTAACACGTCTAGACGTGTTTAAACGTGTGTAATCGTGTCTTAAAACGTCAGAACTTGTCGAAACGTGTGTAAACATATCTAAACATGTATAACGATGATAAACCCGTCTAAACTTGACTAAAAGTGTCGAAACGTGTCTAAACGTGTCGAAACATGTTTAAACGTGTCTAATCGTGTCTTAACACGTCTAGACGTGTTTAAACGTGTGTAATCGTGTCTTAAAACGTCCGAACTTGTCGAAACGTGTGTAAACACATCTAAACATGTATAACGATGATAAACCCGTCTAAACTTGACTAAAAGTGTCGAAACGTGTCTAAACGTGTCGAAACATGTTTAAACGTGTCTAATCGTGTCTTAACACGTCTAGACGTGTTGAAACGTGTCTAATCGTGTCTTAACACGTCTAGACGTGTTTAAACGTGTGTAATCGTGTCTTAAAACGTCCGAACTTTTCGAAACGTGTGAACACATCTAAACATGTATAACGATGATAAACCCGTCTAAACTTGACTAAAAGTGTCGAAACGTGTATAAAAGTGTCGAAACATGTTTAAACGTGTCTAATCGTGTCTTAACACGTCTAGACGTGTTGAAACGTGTGTAATCGTGTCTTAAAACGTCCGAACTTGTCGAAACGTGTGAACACATCTAAACATGTCTAACGATGATAAACACGTCTAAACTTGACTGAAAGTGTCGAAACGTGTCTAAACGTGTCGAAACATGTTTAAACGTGTCTAATCGTGTCTTATCACGTCTATACGTGTTTAAACGTTTGTAATCGTGTCTTAAAACGTCCGAACTTGTCGAAACGTGTGTAAACACATCTAAACATGTATAACGATGATAAACCCGTCTAAACTTGACTAAAAGTGTCGAAACGTGTCTAAACGTGTCGAAACATGTTTAAACGTGTCTAATCGTGTCTTAACACGTCTAGACGTGTTGAAACGTGTCTAATCGTGTCTTAACACGTCTAGACGTGTTTAAACGTGTGTAATCGTGTCTTAAAACGTCCGAACTTTTCGAAACGTGTGAACACATCTAAACATGTATAACGATGATAAACCCGTCTAAACTTGAATAAAAGTGTCGAAACGTGTCTAAAAGTGTCGAAACATGTTTAAACGTGTCTAATCGTGTCTTAACACGTCTAGACGTGTTGAAACGTGTGTAATCGTGTCTTAAAACGTCCGAACTTGTCGAAACGTGTGAACACATCTAAACATGTCTAACGATGATAACACGTCTAAACTTGACTGAAAGTGTCGAAACATGTTTAAACGTGTCTAATCGTGTCTTAACACGTCTAGACGTGCTTAAACGTGTGTAATCGTGTCTTAAAACGTCCGAACTTGTCGAAACGTGTGTAAACACATCTAAACATGTATAACGATGATAAACCCGTCTAAACTTGACTAAAAGTGTCGAAACGTGTCTAAACGTGTCGAAACATGTTTAAACGTGTCTAATCGTGTCTTAACACGTCTAGACGTGTTGAAACGTGTGTAATCGTGTCTTAAAACGTCCGAACTTGTCGAAACGTGTGAACACATCTAAACATGTCTAACGATGATAAACACGTCTAAACTTGACTGAAAGTGTCGAAACGTGTCTAAACGTGTCGAAACATGTTTAAACGTGTCTAATCGTGTCTTATCACGTCTATACGTGTTTAAACGTTTGTAATCGTGTCTTAAAACGTCCGAACTTGTCGAAACGTGTGTAAACACATCTAAACATGTATAACGATGATAAACCCGTCTAAACTTGACTAAAAGTGTCGAAACGTGTCTAAACGTGTCGAAACATGTTTAAACGTGTCTAATCGTGTCTTAACACGTCTAGACGTGTTGAAACGTGTCTAATCGTGTCTTAACACGTCTAGACGTGTTTAAACGTGTGTAATCGTGTCTTAAAACGTCCGAACTTTTCGAAACGTGTGAACACATCTAAACATGTATAACGATGATAAACCCGTCTAAACTTGACTAAAAGTGTCGAAACGTGTCTAAAAGTGTCGAAACATGTTTAAACGTGTCTAATCGTGTCTTAACACGTCTAGACGTGTTGAAACGTGTGTAATCGTGTCTTAAAACGTCCGAACTTGTCGAAACGTGTGAACACATCTAAACATGTCTAACGATGATAACACGTCTAAACTTGACTGAAAGTGTCGAAACGTGTCTAAACGTGTCGAAACATGTTTAAACGTGTCTAATCGTGTCTTAACACGTCTAGACGTGTTTAAACGTGTGTAATCGTGTCTTAAAACGTCCGAACTCGTCGAAACGTGTGTAAACACATCTAAACATGTATAACGATGATAAATACGTATAAACTTGACTAAAAGTGTCGAAACGTGTCTAAACGTGTCGAAACATGTTTAAACGTGTCTAATCGTGTCTTAACACGTCTATACGTGTTTAAACGTGTGTAATCGTGTCTTAAAACGTCCGAACTTGTCGAAACGTGTGTAAACACATCTAAACATGTATAACGATGATAAACCCGTCTAAACTTGACTAAAAGTGTCGAAACGTGTCTAAACGTGTCGAAACATGTTTAAACGTGTCTAATCGTGTCTTAACACGTCTAAACGTGTTTAAACGTGTGTAATCGTGTCTTAAAACGTCCGAACTTGTCGAAACGTGTGTAAACACATCTAAACATGTATAACGATGATAAACACGTATAAACATGACTAAAAGTGTCGAAACGTGTCTAAACGTGTCGACACATGTTTAAACGTGTCTAATCGTGTCTTAACACGTCTAGACGTGTTTAAACGTTTGTAATCGTGTCTTAAAACGTCCGAACTTGTCGAAACGTGTGTAAACACATCTAAACATGTATAACGATGATAAACCCGTCTAAACTTGACTAAAAGTGTCGAAACGTGTCTAAACGTGTCGAAACATGTTTAAACGTGTCTAATCGTGTCTTAACACGTCTAGACGTGTTTAAACGTGTGTAATCGTGTCTTAAAACGTCCGAACTTGTCGAAACGTGTGTAAACACATCTAAACATGTATAACGATGATAAATACGTATAAACTTGACTAAAAGTGTCGAAACGTGTCTAAACGTGTCGAAACATGTTTAAACGTGTCTAATCGTGTCTTAACACGTCTATACGTGTTTAAACGTGTGTAATCGTGTCTTAAAACGTCCGAACTTTTCGAAACGTGTGAACACATCTAAACATGTATAACGATGATAAACCCGTCTAAACTTGACTAAAAGTGTCGAAACGTGTCTAAAAGTGTCGAAACATGTTTAAACGTGTCTAATCGTGTCTTAACACGTCTAGACGTGTTGAAACGTGTGTAATCGTGTCTTAAAACGTCCGAACTTGTCGAAACGTGTGTAAACACATCTAAACATGTATAACGATGATAAATACGTATAAACTTGACTAAAAGTGTCGAAACGTGTCTAAACGTGTCGAAACATGTTTAAACGTGTCTAATCGTGTCTTAACACGTCTAGACGTGTTTAAACGTGTCTAATCGTGTCTTAACACGTCTAGACGTGTTTAAACGTGTGTAATCGTGTCTTAAAACGTCCGAACTTGTCGAAACGTGTGTAAACACATCTAAACATGTATAACGATGATAAACCCTTCTAAACTTGACTAAAAGTGTCGAAACGTGTCTAAACGTGTCGAAACATGTTTAAACGTGTCTAATCGTGTCTTAACACGTCTAGACGTGTTTAAACGTGTGTAATCGTGTCTTAAAACGTCCGAACTCGTCGAAACGTGTGTAAACACATCTAAACATGTATAACGATGATAAATACGTATAAACTTGACTAAAAGTGTCGAAACGTGTCTAAACGTGTCGAAACATGTTTAAACGTGTCTAATCGTGTCTTAACACGTCTATACGTGTTTAAACGTGTGTAATCGTGTCTTAAAACGTCCGAACTTGTCGAAACGTGTGTAAACACATCTAAACATGTATAACGATGATAAACCCGTCTAAACTTGACTAAAAGTGTCGAAACGTGTCTAAACGTGTCGAAACATGTTTAAACGTGTCTAATCGTGTCTTAACACGTCTAAACGTGTTTAAACGTGTGTAATCGTGTCTTAAAACGTCCGAACTTGTCGAAACGTGTGTAAACACATCTAAACATGTATAACGATGATAAACACGTATAAACATGACTAAAAGTGTCGAAACGTGTCTAAACGTGTCGACACATGTTTAAACGTGTCTAATCGTGTCTTAACACGTCTAGACGTGTTTAAACGTTTGTAATCGTGTCTTAAAACGTCCGAACTTGTCGAAACGTGTGTAAACACATCTAAACATGTATAACGATGATAAACCCGTCTAAACTTGACTAAAAGTGTCGAAACGTGTCTAAACGTGTCGAAACATGTTTAAACGTGTCTAATCGTGTCTTAACACGTCTAGACGTGTTTAAACGTGTGTAATCGTGTCTTAAAACGTCCGAACTTGTCGAAACGTGTGTAAACACATCTAAACATGTATAACGATGATAAATACGTATAAACTTGACTAAAAGTGTCGAAACGTGTCTAAACGTGTCGAAACATGTTTAAACGTGTCTAATCGTGTCTTAACACGTCTATACGTGTTTAAACGTGTGTAATCGTGTCTTAAAACGTCCGAACTTTTCGAAACGTGTGAACACATCTAAACATGTATAACGATGATAAACCCGTCTAAACTTGACTAAAAGTGTCGAAACGTGTCTAAAAGTGTCGAAACATGTTTAAACGTGTCTAATCGTGTCTTAACACGTCTAGACGTGTTGAAACGTGTGTAATCGTGTCTTAAAACGTCCGAACTTGTCGAAACGTGTGTAAACACATCTAAACATGTATAACGATGATAAATACGTATAAACTTGACTAAAAGTGTCGAAACGTGTCTAAACGTGTCGAAACATGTTTAAACGTGTCTAATCGTGTCTTAACACGTCTAGACGTGTTTAAACGTGTCTAATCGTGTCTTAACACGTCTAGACGTGTTTAAACGTGTGTAATCGTGTCTTAAAACGTCCGAACTTGTCGAAACGTGTGTAAACACATCTAAACATGTATAACGATGATAAACCCTTCTAAACTTGACTAAAAGTGTCGAAACGTGTCTAAACGTGTCGAAACATGTTTAAACGTGTCTAATCGTGTCTTAACACGTCTAGACGTGTTTAAACGTGTGTAATCGTGTCTTAAAACGTCCGAACTTGTCGAAACGTGTGTAAACACATCTAAACATGTATAACGATGATAAACCCGTCTAAACTTGACTAAAAGTGTCGAAACGTGTCTAAACGTGTCGACACATGTTTAAACGTGTCTAATCGTGTCTTAACACGTCTAGACGTGTTGAAACGTGTCTAATCGTGTCTTAACACGTCTAGACGTGTTTAAACGTGTGTAATCGTGTCTTAAAACGTCCGAACTTTTCGAAACGTGTGAACACATCTAAACATGTATAACGATGATAAACCCGTCTAAACTTGACTAAAAGTGTCGAAACGTGTATAAAAGTGTCGAAACATGTTTAAACGTGTCTAATCGTGTCTTAACACGTCTAGACGTGTTGAAACGTGTGTAATCGTGTCTTAAAACGTCCGAACTTGTCGAAACGTGTGAACACATCTAAACATGTCTAACGATGATAAACACGTCTAAACTTGACTGAAAGTGTCGAAACGTGTCTAAACGTGTCGAAACATGTTTAAACGTGTCTAATCGTGTCTTAACACGTCTAGACGTGTTTAAACGTGTGTAATCGTGTCTTAAAACGTCCGAACTCGTCGAAACGTGTGTAAACACATCTAAACATGTATAACGATGATAAATACGTATAAACTTGACTAAAAGTGTCGAAACGTGTCTAAACGTGTCGAAACATGTTTAAACGTGTCTAATCGTGTCTTATCACGTCTATACGTGTTTAAACGTGTGTAATCGTGTCTTAAAACGTCCGAACTTGTCGAAACGTGTGTAAACACATCTAAACATGTATAACGATGATAAACCCGTCTAAACTTGACTAAAAGTGTCGAAACGTGTCTAAACGTGTCGAAACATGTTTAAACGTGTCTAATCGTGTCTTAACACGTCTAGACGTGTTGAAACGTGTCTAATCGTGTCTTAACACGTCTAGACGTGTTTAAACGTGTGTAATCGTGTCTTAAAACGTCCGAACTTTTCGAAACGTGTGAACACATCTAAACATGTATAACGATGATAAACCCGTCTAAACTTGACTAAAAGTGTCGAAACGTGTCTAAAAGTGTCGAAACATGTTTAAACGTGTCTAATCGTGTCTTAACACGTCTAGACGTGTTGAAACGTGTGTAATCGTGTCTTAAAACGTCCGAACTTGTCGAAACGTGTGAACACATCTAAACATGTCTAACGATGATAAACACGTCTAAACTTGACTGAAAGTGTCGAAACGTGTCTAAACGTGTCGAAACATGTTTAAACGTGTCTAATCGTGTCTTAACACGTCTAGACGTGTTTAAACGTGTGTAATCGTGTCTTAAAACGTCCGAACTCGTCGAAACGTGTGTAAACACATCTAAACATGTATAACGATGATAAATACGTATAAACTTGACTAAAAGTGTCGAAACGTGTCTAAACGTGTCGACACATGTTTAAACGTGTCTAATCGTGTCTTAACACGTCTAGACGTGTTTAAACGTGTGTAATCGTGTCTTAAAACGTCCGAACTTGTCGAAACGTGTGAACACATCTAAACATGTATAACGATGATAAACCCGTCTAAACTTGACTAAAAGTGTCGAAACGTGTCTAAACGTGTCGAAACATGTTTAAACGTGTCTAATCGTGTCTTAACACGTCTAGACGTGTTTAAACGTGTGTAATCGTGTCTTAAAACGTCCGAACTTGTCGAAACGTGTGTAAACACATCTAAACATGTATAACGATGATAAACACGTATAAACTTGACTAAAAGTGTCGAAACGTGTCTAAACGTGTCGACACATGTTTAAACGTGTCTAATCGTGTCTTAACACGTCTAGACGTGTTTAAACGTGTGTAATCGTGTCTTAAAACGTCCGAACTTGTCGAAACGTGTGTAAACACATCTAAACATGTATAACGATGATAAATACGTATAAACTTGACTAAAAGTGTCGAAACGTGTCTAAACGTGTCGAAACATGTTTAAACGTGTCTAATCGTGTCTTAACACGTCTATACGTGTTTAAACGTGTGTAATCGTGTCTTAAAACGTCCGAACTTGTCGAAACGTGTGTAAACACATCTAAACATGTATAACGATGATAAACCCGTCTAAACTTGACTAAAAGTGTCGAAACGTGTCTAAACGTGTCGAAACATGTTTAAACGTGTCTAATCGTGTCTTAACACGTCTAGACGTGTTGAAACGTGTGTAATCGTGTCTTAAAACGTCCGAACTTGTCGAAACGTGTGTAAACACATCTAAACATGTATAACGATGATAAATACGTATAAACTTGACTAAAAGTGTCGAAACGTGTCTAAACGAGTCGAAACATGTTTAAACGTGTCTAATCGTGTCTTAACACGTCTAGACGTGTTTAAACGTGTGTAATCGTGTCTTAAAACGTCCGAACTTGTCGAAACGTGTGTAAACACATCTAAACATGTATAACGATGATAAATACGTATAAACTTGACTAAAAGTGTCGAAACGTGTCTAAACGTGTCGAAACATGTTTAAACGTGTCTAATCGTGTCTTAACACGTCTAGACGTGTTTAAACGTGTGTAATCGTGTCTTTAAACGTCCGAACTTGTCGAAACGTGTGTAAACATATCTAAACATGTATAACGATGATAAACCCGTCTAAACTTGACTAAAAGTGTCGAAACGTGTCTAAACGTGTCGAAACATGTTTAAACGTGTCTAATCGTGTCTTAACACGTCTAGACGTGTTTAAACGTGTGTAATCGTGTCTTAAAACGTCCGAACTTGTGAAACGTGTGTAAACACATCTAAACATGTATAACGATGATAAATACGTATAAACTTGACTAAAAGTGTCGAAACGTGTCTAAACGTGTCGAAACATGTTTAAACGTGTCTAATCGTGTCTTAACACGTCTAGACGTGTTTAAACGTGTGTAATCGTGTCTTAAAACGTCCGAACTTGTCGAAACGTGTGTAAACACATCTAAACATGTATAACGATGATAAATACGTATAAACTTGACTAAAAGTGTCGAAACGTGTCTAAACGAGTCGAAACATGTTTAAACGTGTCTAATCGTGTCTTAACACGTCTAGACGTGTTTAAACGTGTGTAATCGTGTCTTAAAACGTCCGAACTTGTCGAAACGTGTGTAAACACATCTAAACATGTATAACGATGATAAATACGTATAAACTTGACTAAAAGTGTCCGAAACGTGTCTAAACGTGTCGAAACATGTTTAAACGTGTCTAATCGTGTCTTAACACGTCTAGACGTGTTTAAACGTGTGTAATCGTGTCTTAAAACGTCCGAACTTGTCGAAACGTGTGTAAACACATCTAAACATGTATAACGATGTTAAATACGTATAAACTTGACTAAAAGTGTCGAAACGTGTCTAAACGTCTCGAAACATGTTTAAACGTGTCTAATCGTGTCTTAACACGTCTAGACGTGTTGAAACGTGTGTAATCGTGTTTTAAAACGTCCGAACTTGTCGAAACGTGTGAACACATCTAAACACGTATAACGATGATAAATACGTATAAACTTGACTAATAGTGTCGAAACGTGTCTAAACGTGACGAAACGTGGTTAAAGGTGTTTAATCGTGTGTTAACACGTCTAGACGTGTCGAAACGTGTCTAATCGTGTCTTAAAACGTCCGAACTTTTCGAATCGTGTAAACACATCTAAACATGTATAACGATGATAAACCCGTCTAAACTTGACTAAAAGTGTCGAAACGTGTCTAAAAGTGTCGAAACATGTTTAAACGTGTCTAATCGTGTCTTAACACGTCTAGACGTGTTGAAACGTGTGTAATCGTGTCTTAAAACGTCCGAACTTGTCGAAACGTGTGTAAACACATCTAAACATGTATAACGATGATAAATACGTATAAACTTGACTAAAAGTGTCGAAACGTGTCTAAACGAGTCGAAACATGTTTAAACGTGTCTAATCGTGTCTTAACACGTCTAGACGTGTTTAAACGTGTGTAATCGTGTCTTAAAACGTCCGAACTTGTCGAAACGTGTGTAAACACATCTAAACATGTATAACGATGATAAATACGTATAAACTTGACTAAAAGTGTCGAAACGTGTCTAAACGTGTCGAAACATGTTTAAACGTGTCTAATCGTGTCTTAACACGTCTAGACGTGTTTAAACGTGTGTAATCGTGTCTTAAAACGTCCGAACTTGTCGAAACGTGTGTAAACACATCTAAACATGTATAACGATGATAAACCCGTCTAAACTTGACTAAAAGTGTCAAAACGTGTCTAAACGTGTCGAAACATGTTTAAACGTGTCTAATCGTGTCTTAAAACGTCCGAACTTGTCGAAACGTGTGTAAACACATCTAAACATGTATAACGATGATAAACCCGTCTAAACTTGACTAAAAGTGTCAAAACGTGTCTAAACGTGTCGAAACATGTTTAAACGTGTCTAATCGTGTCTTAACACGTCTAGACGTGTTGAAACGTGTGTAATCGTGTCTTAAAACGTCCGAACTTGTCGAAACGTGTGTAAACACATCTAAACATGTATAACGATGATAAATACGTATAAATTTGACTAAAAGTGTCGAAACGTGTCTAAACGTGTCGAAACATGTTTAAACGTGTCTAATCGTGTCTTAACACGTCTAGACGTGTTTAAACGTGTGTAATCGTGTCTTAAAACGTCCGAACTTGTCGAAACGTGTGTAAACACATCTAAACATGTATAACGATGATACACCCGTCTAAACTTGACTAAAAGTGTCGAAACGTGTCTAAACGTGTCGAAACATGTTTAAACGTGTCTAATCGTGTCTTAACACGTCTAGACGTGTTTAAACGTGTGTAATCGTGTCTTAAAACGTCCGAACTTGTCGAAACGTGTGTAAACACATCTAAACATATATAACGATGATAAATACGTATTAACTTGACTAAAAGTGTCGAAACGTGTCTAAACGTCTCGAAACATGTTTAAACGTGTCTAATCGTGTCTTAACACGTCTAGACGTGTTGAAACGTGTGTAATCGTGTTTTAAAACGTCCGAACTTGTCGAAACGTGTGAACACATCTAAACATGTCTAACGATGATAAACACGTCTAAACTTGACTAAA
This sequence comes from Lasioglossum villosulum, assembly GCA_963971365.1. NCBI lineage: Eukaryota > Metazoa > Arthropoda > Insecta > Hymenoptera > Halictidae > Lasioglossum > Lasioglossum villosulum. Next base: position 94,252 of record CAXARU010000028.1, on the reverse strand, counting down.
AGTGTCGAAACGTGTCTAAACGTGTCGAAACGTGTCTAAACGCGGCGAAATATGTTTAAACGTGTCTAATCGTGTCTTAACACGTCTAGACGTGTCGAAACGTGTGTAATCGTGTCTTAAAACGTCCGAACTTGTCGAAACGTGTGTAAACACATCTAAACATGTATAACGATGATAAATACGTATAAACTTGACTAAAAGTGTCGAAACGTGTCTAAACGTGTCGAAACATGTTTAAACGTGTCTAATCGTGTCTTAACACGTCTAGACGTGTTTAAACGTGTCTAATCGTGTCTTAACACGTCTAGACGTGTTTAAACGTGTGTAATCGTGTCTTAAAACGTCCGAACTTGTCGAAACGTGTGTAAACACATCTAAACATGTATAACGATGATAAACCCTTCTAAACTTGACTAAAAGTGTCGAAACGTGTCTAAACGTGTCGAAACATGTTTAAACGTGTCTAATCGTGTCTTAACACGTCTAGACGTGTTTAAACGTGTGTAATCGTGTCTTAAAACGTCCGAACTTGTCGAAACGTGTGTAAACACATCTAAACATGTATAACGATGATAAACCCGTCTAAACTTGACTAAAAGTGTCGAAACGTGTCTAAACGTGTCGACACATGTTTAAACGTGTCTAATCGTGTCTTAACACGTCTAGACGTGTTGAAACGTGTCTAATCGTGTCTTAACACGTCTAGACGTGTTTAAACGTGTGTAATCGTGTCTTAAAACGTCCGAACTTTTCGAAACGTGTGAACACATCTAAACATGTATAACGATGATAAACCCGTCTAAACTTGACTAAAAGTGTCGAAACGTGTATAAAAGTGTCGAAACATGTTTAAACGTGTCTAATCGTGTCTTAACACGTCTAGACGTGTTGAAACGTGTGTAATCGTGTCTTAAAACGTCCGAACTTGTCGAAACGTGTGAACACATCTAAACATGTCTAACGATGATAAACACGTCTAAACTTGACTGAAAGTGTCGAAACGTGTCTAAACGTGTCGAAACATGTTTAAACGTGTCTAATCGTGTCTTAACACGTCTAGACGTGTTTAAACGTGTGTAATCGTGTCTTAAAACGTCCGAACTCGTCGAAACGTGTGTAAACACATCTAAACATGTATAACGATGATAAATACGTATAAACTTGACTAAAAGTGTCGAAACGTGTCTAAACGTGTCGAAACATGTTTAAACGTGTCTAATCGTGTCTTATCACGTCTATACGTGTTTAAACGTGTGTAATCGTGTCTTAAAACGTCCGAACTTGTCGAAACGTGTGTAAACACATCTAAACATGTATAACGATGATAAACCCGTCTAAACTTGACTAAAAGTGTCGAAACGTGTCTAAACGTGTCGAAACATGTTTAAACGTGTCTAATCGTGTCTTAACACGTCTAGACGTGTTGAAACGTGTCTAATCGTGTCTTAACACGTCTAGACGTGTTTAAACGTGTGTAATCGTGTCTTAAAACGTCCGAACTTTTCGAAACGTGTGAACACATCTAAACATGTATAACGATGATAAACCCGTCTAAACTTGACTAAAAGTGTCGAAACGTGTCTAAAAGTGTCGAAACATGTTTAAACGTGTCTAATCGTGTCTTAACACGTCTAGACGTGTTGAAACGTGTGTAATCGTGTCTTAAAACGTCCGAACTTGTCGAAACGTGTGAACACATCTAAACATGTCTAACGATGATAAACACGTCTAAACTTGACTGAAAGTGTCGAAACGTGTCTAAACGTGTCGAAACATGTTTAAACGTGTCTAATCGTGTCTTAACACGTCTAGACGTGTTTAAACGTGTGTAATCGTGTCTTAAAACGTCCGAACTCGTCGAAACGTGTGTAAACACATCTAAACATGTATAACGATGATAAATACGTATAAACTTGACTAAAAGTGTCGAAACGTGTCTAAACGTGTCGACACATGTTTAAACGTGTCTAATCGTGTCTTAACACGTCTAGACGTGTTTAAACGTGTGTAATCGTGTCTTAAAACGTCCGAACTTGTCGAAACGTGTGTAAACACATCTAAACATGTATAACGATGATAAACCCGTCTAAACTTGACTAAAAGTGTCGAAACGTGTCTAAACGTGTCGAAACATGTTTAAACGTGTCTAATCGTGTCTTAACACGTCTAGACGTGTTTAAACGTGTGTAATCGTGTCTTAAAACGTCCGAACTTGTCGAAACGTGTGTAAACACATCTAAACATGTATAACGATGATAAACACGTATAAACTTGACTAAAAGTGTCGAAACGTGTCTAAACGTGTCGACACATGTTTAAACGTGTCTAATCGTGTCTTAACACGTCTAGACGTGTTTAAACGTGTGTAATCGTGTCTTAAAACGTCCGAACTTGTCGAAACGTGTGTAAACACATCTAAACATGTATAACGATGATAAATACGTATAAACTTGACTAAAAGTGTCGAAACGTGTCTAAACGTGTCGAAACATGTTTAAACGTGTCTAATCGTGTCTTAACACGTCTATACGTGTTTAAACGTGTGTAATCGTGTCTTAAAACGTCCGAACTTGTCGAAACGTGTGTAAACACATCTAAACATGTATAACGATGATAAACCCGTCTAAACTTGACTAAAAGTGTCGAAACGTGTCTAAACGTGTCGAAACATGTTTAAACGTGTCTAATCGTGTCTTAACACGTCTAGACGTGTTGAAACGTGTGTAATCGTGTCTTAAAACGTCCGAACTTGTCGAAACGTGTGTAAACACATCTAAACATGTATAACGATGATAAATACGTATAAACTTGACTAAAAGTGTCGAAACGTGTCTAAACGAGTCGAAACATGTTTAAACGTGTCTAATCGTGTCTTAACACGTCTAGACGTGTTTAAACGTGTGTAATCGTGTCTTAAAACGTCCGAACTTGTCGAAACGTGTGTAAACACATCTAAACATGTATAACGATGATAAATACGTATAAACTTGACTAAAAGTGTCGAAACGTGTCTAAACGTGTCGAAACATGTTTAAACGTGTCTAATCGTGTCTTAACACGTCTAGACGTGTTTAAACGTGTGTAATCGTGTCTTTAAACGTCCGAACTTGTCGAAACGTGTGTAAACATATCTAAACATGTATAACGATGATAAACCCGTCTAAACTTGACTAAAAGTGTCGAAACGTGTCTAAACGTGTCGAAACATGTTTAAACGTGTCTAATCGTGTCTTAACACGTCTAGACGTGTTTAAACGTGTGTAATCGTGTCTTAAAACGTCCGAACTTGTCGAAACGTGTGTAAACACATCTAAACATGTATAACGATGATAAATACGTATAAACTTGACTAAAAGTGTCGAAACGTGTCTAAACGTGTCGAAACATGTTTAAACGTGTCTAATCGTGTCTTAACACGTCTAGACGTGTTTAAACGTGTGTAATCGTGTCTTAAAACGTCCGAACTTGTCGAAACGTGTGTAAACACATCTAAACATGTATAACGATGATAAATACGTATAAACTTGACTAAAAGTGTCGAAACGTGTCTAAACGAGTCGAAACATGTTTAAACGTGTCTAATCGTGTCTTAACACGTCTAGACGTGTTTAAACGTGTGTAATCGTGTCTTAAAACGTCCGAACTTGTCGAAACGTGTGTAAACACATCTAAACATGTATAACGATGATAAATACGTATAAACTTGACTAAAAGTGTCGAAACGTGTCTAAACGTGTCGAAACATGTTTAAACGTGTCTAATCGTGTCTTAACACGTCTAGACGTGTTTAAACGTGTGTAATCGTGTCTTAAAACGTCCGAACTTGTCGAAACGTGTGTAAACACATCTAAACATGTATAACGATGTTAAATACGTATAAACTTGACTAAAAGTGTCGAAACGTGTCTAAACGTCTCGAAACATGTTTAAACGTGTCTAATCGTGTCTTAACACGTCTAGACGTGTTGAAACGTGTGTAATCGTGTTTTAAAACGTCCGAACTTGTCGAAACGTGTGAACACATCTAAACACGTATAACGATGATAAATACGTATAAACTTGACTAATAGTGTCGAAACGTGTCTAAACGTGACGAAACGTGGTTAAAGGTGTTTAATCGTGTGTTAACACGTCTAGACGTGTCGAAACGTGTCTAATCGTGTCTTAAAACGTCCGAACTTTTCGAATCGTGTAAACACATCTAAACATGTATAACGATGATAAACCCGTCTAAACTTGACTAAAAGTGTCAAAACGTGTCTAAACGTGTCGAAACATGTTTAAACGTGTCTAATCGTGTCTTAACACGTCTAGACGTGTTGAAACGTGTGTAATCGTGTCTTAAAACGTCCGAACTTGTCGAAACGTGTGTAAACACATCTAAACATGTATAACGATGATAAATACGTATAAACTTGACTAAAAGTGTCGAAACGTGTCTAAACGAGTCGAAACATGTTTAAACGTGTCTAATCGTGTCTTAACACGTCTAGACGTGTTTAAACGTGTGTAATCGTGTCTTAAAACGTCCGAACTTGTCGAAACGTGTGTAAACACATCTAAACATGTATAACGATGATAAATACGTATAAACTTGACTAAAAGTGTCGAAACGTGTCTAAACGTGTCGAAACATGTTTAAACGTGTCTAATCGTGTCTTAACACGTCTAGACGTGTTTAAACGTGTGTAATCGTGTCTTAAAACGTCCGAACTTGTCGAAACGTGTGTAAACACATCTAAACATGTATAACGATGATAAACCCGTCTAAACTTGACTAAAAGTGTCAAAACGTGTCTAAACGTGTCGAAACATGTTTAAACGTGTCTAATCGTGTCTTAAAACGTCCGAACTTGTCGAAACGTGTGTAAACACATCTAAACATGTATAACGATGATAAACCCGTCTAAACTTGACTAAAAGTGTCAAAACGTGTCTAAACGTGTCGAAACATGTTTAAACGTGTCTAATCGTGTCTTAACACGTCTAGACGTGTTGAAACGTGTGTAATCGTGTCTTAAAACGTCCGAACTTGTCGAAACGTGTGTAAACACATCTAAACATGTATAACGATGATAAATACGTATAAATTTGACTAAAAGTGTCGAAACGTGTCTAAACGTGTCGAAACATGTTTAAACGTGTCTAATCGTGTCTTAACACGTCTAGACGTGTTTAAACGTGTGTAATCGTGTCTTAAAACGTCCGAACTTGTCGAAACGTGTGTAAACACATCTAAACATGTATAACGATGATACACCCGTCTAAACTTGACTAAAAGTGTCGAAACGTGTCTAAACGTGTCGAAACATGTTTAAACGTGTCTAATCGTGTCTTAACACGTCTAGACGTGTTTAAACGTGTGTAATCGTGTCTTAAAACGTCCGAACTTGTCGAAACGTGTGTAAACACATCTAAACATATATAACGATGATAAATACGTATTAACTTGACTAAAAGTGTCGAAACGTGTCTAAACGTCTCGAAACATGTTTAAACGTGTCTAATCGTGTCTTAACACGTCTAGACGTGTTGAAACGTGTGTAATCGTGTTTTAAAACGTCCGAACTTGTCGAAACGTGTGAACACATCTAAACATGTCTAACGATGATAAACACGTCTAAACTTGACTAAAAGTGTCGAAACGTGTCTAAACGTGTCGAAACGTGTCTAAACGCGGCGAAATATGTTTAAACGTGTCTAATCGTGTCTTAACACGTCTAGACGTGTCGAAACGTGTGTAATCGTGTCTTAAAACGTCCGAACTTGTCGAAACGGGTGTAAACACATCTAAACATGTATAACGATGATAAATACGTATAAACTTGACTAAAAGTGTCGAAACGTGTCTAAACGTGACGAAACGTGGTTAAAGGTGTTTAATCGTGTGTTAACACGTCTAGACGTGTCGAAACGTGTCTAATCGTGTCTTAAAACGTCCGAACTTTTCGAATCGTGTGAACACATCTAAACATGTATAACGATGATAAATACGTATAAACTTGACTAAAAGTGTCGAAACATGTTTAAACGCGTCGAAGCGTGTCTAAACGCGTCGAAACATGTTTAAACGTGTCTAATGGTGTCTTAACACGTCTAGACGTGCCGAAACGTGTGTAAACACATCTAAACATGTATAACGATGATTAACACGTCTAAACTTGACTAAAAGTGTCGAAACGTGTCTAAACGTGACGAAACGTGGTTAAACGTGTTTAATCGTGTGTTAAATCGTCTAGACGTGTTGAAACGTGTGTAATTGTGTCTTAAAACGTCCGAACTTGTCGAAACGTGTGTAAACACATCTAAACATGTATAACGATGATAAATACGTATAAACTTGACTAAAAGTGTCGAAACGTGTCGAAACATGTTTAAACGTGTATAATCGTGTCTTAACACGTCTAGACGTGTTTAAACGTGTGTAATCGTGTCTTAAAACGTCCGAACTTGTCGAAACGTGTGTAAACACATCTAAACATGTATAACGATGATAAATACGTATAAACTTGACTAAAAGTGTCGAAACGTGTCTAAACGTGTCGAAACATGTTTAAACGTGTCTAATCGTGTCTTAACACGTCTAGACGTGTTTAAACGTGTCTAATCGTGTCTTAAAACGTCCGAACTTTTCGAATCGTGTGAACACATCTAAACATGTATAACGATGATAAATACGTATATACTTGACTAAAAGTGTCGAAACATGTTTAAACGTGTCGAAGCGTGTCTTAACACGTCTAGACGTGTTTAAACGTGTGTAATCGTGTCTTAAATCGTCCGAACTTGTCGAAACGTGTGTAAACACATCTAAACATGTATAACGATGATAAATACGTATAAACTTGACTAAAAGTGTCGAAACGTGTCTAAACGTGTCGAAACATGTTTAAACGTGTCTAATCGTGTCTTAACACGTCTAGTCGTGTTTAAACGTGTGTAATCGTGTCTTAAAACGTCCGAACTTGTCGAAACGTGTGTAAACATATCTAAACATGTATAACGATGATAAACCCGTCTAAACTTGACTAAAAGTGTCGAAACGTGTCTAAACGTGTCGAAACATGTTTAAACGTGTCTAATCGTGTCTTAACACGTCTAGACCTGTCGAAACGTGTCTAATCGTGTCTTAAAACGTCCGAACTTGTCGAAACGTGTGAACACATCTAAACATGTCTAACGATGATAAACACGTCTAAACTTGACTAAAAGTGTCGAAACGTGTCTAAACGTGTCGAAACATGTTTAAACGTGTCTAATCGTGTCTTAACACGTCTAGACGTGTTGAAACGTGTCTAATCGTGTCTTAACACGTCTAGACGTGTTTAAAACGTGTGTAATCGTGTCTTAAAACGTCCGAACTTGTCGATACGTGTGTAAACACATCTAAACATGTATAACGATGATAAATACGTATAAACTTGACTAAAAGTGTCGAAACGTGTCTAAACGTGTCGAAACATGTTTAAACGTGTCTAATCGTGTCTTAACACGTCTAGACGTGTTTAAACGTGTGTAATCGTGTCTTAAAACGTCCGAACTTGTCGAAACGTGTGTAAACACATCTAAACATGTATAACGATGATAAATACGTATAAACTTGACTAAAAGTGTCGAAACGTGTCTAAACGTGTCGAAACATGTTTAAACGTGTCTAATCGTGTCTTAACACGTCTAGACGTGCTTAAACGTGTGTAATCGTGTCTTAAAACGTCCGAACTTGTCGAAACGTGTGTAAACACATCTAAACATGTATAACGATGATAAACCCGTCTAAATTTGACTAAAAGTGTCGAAACGTGTCTAAACGTGTCGAAACATGTTTAAACGTGTCTAATCGTGTCTTAACACGTCTAGACGTGTTTAAACGTGTGTAATCGTGTCTTAAACGTCTGAACTTGTCGAAACGTGTGTAAACACATCTAAACATGTATAACGATGATAAATACGTATAAACTTGACTAAAAGTGTCGAAACGTGTCTAAACGCGTCGAAATATGTTTAAACGTGTCTAATCGTGTCTTAACACGTCTAGACGTGTCGAAACGTGAGTAATCGTGTCTTAACACATCTGAACTTGCGAAACGTGTGTAAACACATCTAAACATGTATAACGATGATAAATACGTATAAACTTGACTAAAAGTGTCGAAACGTGTCTAAACGTGTCGAAACATGTTTAAACGTGTCTAATCGTGTCTTAACACGTCTAGACGTGTTTAAACGTGTGTAATCGTGTCTTAAAACGTCCGAACTTGTCGAAACGTGTGTAAACACATCTAAACATGTATAACGATGATAAATACGTATAAACTTGACTAAAAGTGTCGAAACGTGTCTAAACGTGTCGAAACATGTTTAAACGTGTCTAATCGTGTCTTAACACGTCTAGACGTGCTTAAACGTGTGTAATCGTGTCTTAAAACGTCCGAACTTGTCGAAACGTGTGTAAACACATCTAAACATGTATAACGATGATAAATACGTATAAACTTGACTAAAAGTGTCGAAACGTGTCTAAACGTGTCGAAACATGTTTAAACGTGTCTAATCGTGTCTTAACACGTCTAGACGTGCTTAAACGTGTGTAATCGTGTCTTAAAACGTCCGAACTTGTCGAAACGTGTGTAAACACATCTAAACATGTATAACGATGATAAATACGTATAAACTTGACTAAAAGTGTCGAAACGTGTCTAAACGTGTCGAAACGTGTCTAAACGCGGCGAAATATGTTTAAACGTGTCTAATCGTGTCTTAACACGTCTAGACGTGTCGAAACGTGTGTAATCGTGTCTTAACACATCCGAACTTGCGAAACGTGTGTAAACACATCTAAACATGTATAACGATGATAAATACGTATAAACTTGACTAAAAGTGTCGAAACGTGTCTAAACGTGACGAAACGTGGTTAAAGGTGTTTAATCGTGTGTTAACACGTCTAGACGTGTCGAAACGTGTCTAATCGTGTCTTAAAACGTCCGAACTTTTCGAATCGTGTAAACACATCTAAACATGTATAACGATGATAAACCCGTCTAAACTTGACTAAAAGTGTCAAAACGTGTCTAAACGTGTCGAAACATGTTTAAACGTGTCTAATCGTGTCTTAACACGTCTAGACGTGTTGAAACGTGTGTAATCGTGTCTTAAAACGTCCGAACTTGTCGAAACGTGTGTAAACACATCTAAACATGTATAACGATGATAAATACGTATAAACTTGACTAAAAGTGTCGAAACGTGTCTAAACGTGTCGAAACATGTTTAAACGTGTCTAATCGTGTCTTAACACGTCTAGACGTGTTTAAACGTGTGTAATCGTGTCTTAAAACGTCCGAACTTGTCGAAACGTGTGTAAACACATCTAAACATGTATAACGATGATAAACCCGTCTAAATTTGACTAAAAGTGTCGAAACGTGTCTAAACGTGTCGAAACATGTTTAAACGTGTCTAATCGTGTCTTAACACGTCTAGACGTGTTTAAACGTGTGTAATCGTGTCTTAAAACGTCCGAACTTGTCGATACGTGTGTAAACACATCTAAACATGTATAACGATGATAAATACGTATAAACTTGACTAAAAGTGTCGAAACGTGTCTAAACGTGTCGAAACATGTTTAAACGTGTCTAATCGTGTCTTAACACGTCTAGACGTGTTTAAACGTGTGTAATCGTGTCTTAAAACGTCCGAACTTGTCGAAACGTGTGTAAACACATCTAAACATGTATAACGATGATAAATACGTATAAACTTGACTAAAAGTGTCGAAACGTGTCTAAACGTGTCGAAATATGTTTAAACGTGTCTAATCGTGTCTTAACACGTCTAGACGTGTCGAAACGTGAGTAATCGTGTCTTAACACATCTGAACTTGCGAAACGTGTGTAAACACATCTAAACATGTATAACGATGATAAATACGTATAAACTTGACTAAAAGTGTCGAAACGTGTCTAAACGTGACGAAACGTGGTTAAAGGTGTTTAATCGTGTGTTAACACGTCTAGACGTGTTTAAACGTGTGTAATCGTGTCTTAAAACGTCCGAACTTGTCGATACGTGTGTAAACACATCTAAACATGTATAACGATGATAAATACGTATAAACTTGACTAAAAGTGTCGAAACGTGTCTAAACGTGTCGAAACATGTTTAAACGTGTCTAATCGTGTCTTAACACGTCTAGACGTGCTTAAACGTGTGTAATCGTGTCTTAAAACGTTCGAACTTGTCGAAACGTGTGTAAACACATCTAAACATGTATAACGATGATAAATACGTATAAACTTGACTAAAAGTGTCGAAACGTGTCTAAACGTGTCGAAACATGTTTAAACGTGTCTAATCGTGTCTTAACACGTCTAGACGTGCTTAAACGTGTGTAATCGTGTCTTAAAACGTCCGAACTTGTCGAAACGTGTGTAAACACATCTAAACATGTATAACGATGATAAATACGTATAAACTTGACTAAAAGTGTCGAAACGTGTCTAAACGTGTCGAAACATGTTTAAACGTGTCTAATCGTGTCTTAACACGTCTAGACGTGTTTAAACGTGTGTAATCGTGTCTTAAAACGTCCGAACTTGTCGAAACGTGTGTAAACACATCTAAACATGTATAACGATGATAAACCCGTCTAAACTTGACTAAAAGTGTCGAAACGTGTCTAAACGTGTCGAAACATGTTTAAACGTGTCTAATCGTGTCTTAACACGTCTAGACTTGTTGAAACGTGTGTAATCGTGTCTTAAAACGTCCGAACTTGTCGAAACGTGTGTAAACACATCTAAACATGTATAACGATGATAAACCCGTCTAAATTTGACTAAAAGTGTCGAAACGTGTCTAAACGTGTCGAAACATGTTTAAACGTGTCTAATCGTGTCTTAACACGTCTAGACGTGTTTAAACGTGTGTAATCGTGTCTTAAAACGTCCGAACTTGTCGATACGTGTGTAAACACATCTAAACATGTATAAAGATGATAAATACGTATAAACTTGACTAAAAGTGTCGAAACGTGTCTAAACGTGTCGAAACATGTTTAAACGTGTCTAATCGTGTCTTAACACGTCTAGACGTGTTTAAACGTGTGTAATCGTGTCTTAAAACGTCCGAACTTGTCGAAACGTGTGTAAACACATCTAAACATGTATAACGATGATAAATACGTATAAACTTGACTAAAAGTGTCGAAACGTGTCTAAACGTGTCGAAACATGTTTAAACGTGTCTAATCGTGTCTTAACACGTCTAGACGTGCTTAAACGTGTGTAATCGTGTCTTAAAACGTTCGAACTTGTCGAAACGTGTGTAAACACATCTAAACATGTATAACGATGATAAATACGTATAAACTTGACTAAAAGTGTCGAAACGTGTCTAAACGTGTCGAAACATGTTTAAACGTGTCTAATCGTGTCTTAACACGTCTAGACGTGCTTAAACGTGTGTAATCGTGTCTTAAAACGTCCGAACTTGTCGAAACGTGTGTAAACACATCTAAACATGTATAACGATGATAAATACGTATAAACTTGACTAAAAGTGTCGAAACGTGTCTAAACGTGTCGAAACATGTTTAAACGTGTCTAATCGTGTCTTAACACGTCTAGACGTGCTTAAACGTGTGTAATCGTGTCTTAAAACGTCCGAACTTGTCGAAACGTGTGTAAACACATCTAAACATGTATAACGATGATAAATACGTATAAACTTGACTAAAAGTGTCGAATCGTGTCTAAACGTGTCGAAACGTGTCTAAACGCGGCGAAATATGTTTAAACGTGTCTAATCGTGTCTTAACACGTCTAGACGTGTCGAAACGTGTGTAATCGTGTCTTAACACATCCGAACTTGCGAAACGTGTGTAAACACATCTAAACATGTATAACGATGATAAATACGTATAAACTTGACTAAAAGTGTCGAAACGTGTCTAAACGTGACGAAACGTGGTTAAAGGTGTTTAATCGTGTGTTAACACGTCTAGACGTGTCGAAACGTGTCTAATCGTGTCTTAAAACGTCCGAACTTTTCGAATCGTGTAAACACATCTAAACATGTATAACGATGATAAACCCGTCTAAACTTGACTAAAAGTGTCAAAACGTGTCTAAACGTGTCGAAACATGTTTAAACGTGTCTAATCGTGTCTTAACACGTCTAGACGTGTTGAAACGTGTGTAATCGTGTCTTAAAACGTCCGAACTTGTCGAAACGTGTGTAAACACATCTAAACATGTATAACGATGATAAATACGTATAAACTTGACTAAAAGTGTCGAAACGTGTCTAAACGTGTCGAAACATGTTTAAACGTGTCTAATCGTGTCTTAACACATCCGAACTTGCGAAACGTGTGTAAACACATCTAAACATGTATAACGATGATAAATACGTATAAACTTGACTAAAAGTGTCGAAACGTGTCTAAACGTGACGAAACGTGGTTAAAGGTGTTTAATCGTGTGTTAACACGTCTAGACGTGTCGAAACGTGTCTAATCGTGTCTTAAAACGTCCGAACTTTTCGAATCGTGTAAACACATCTAAACATGTATAACGATGATAAACCCGTCTAAACTTGACTAAAAGTGTCAAAACGTGTCTAAACGTGTCGAAACATGTTTAAACGTGTCTAATCGTGTCTTAACACGTCTAGACGTGTTGAAACGTGTGTAATCGTGTCTTAAAACGTCCGAACTTGTCGAAACGTGTGTAAACACATCTAAACATGTATAACGATGATAAATACGTATAAACTTGACTAAAAGTGTCGAAACGTGTCTAAACGTGTCGAAACATGTTTAAACGTGTCTAATCGTGTCTTAACACGTCTAGACGTGTTTAAACGTGTGTAATCGTGTCTTAAAACGTCCGAACTTGTCGAAACGTGTGTAAACACATCTAAACATGTATAACGATGTTAAATACGTATAAACTTGACTAAAAGTGTCGAAACGTGTCTAAACGTCTCGAAACATGTTTAAACGTGTCTAATCGTGTCTTAACACGTCTAGACGTGTTGAAACGTGTGTAATCGTGTTTTAAAACGTCCGAACTTGTCGAAACGTGTGAACACATCTAAACATGTATAACGATGATAAATACGTATAAACTTGACTAAAAGTGTCGAAACGTGTCTAAACGTGACGAAACGTGGTTAAAGGTGTTTAATCGTGTGTTAACACGTCTAGACGTGTCGAAACGTGTCTAATCGTGTCTTAAAACGTGTCTAAACGTCTCGAAACATGTTTAAACGTGTCTAATCGTGTCTTAACACGTCTAGACGTGTTGAAACGTGTGTAATCGTGTCTTAAAACGTCCGAACTTGTCGAAACGTTTGTAAACACATCTAAACATGTATAACGATGATAAATACGTATAAACTTGACTAAAAGTGTCGAAACGTGTCTAAACGTGTCGAAACATGTTTAAACGTGTCTAATCGTGTCTTAACACGTCTAGACGTGTTGAAACGTGTGTAATCGTGTCTTAAAACGTCCGAACTTGTCGAAACGTGTGTAAACACATCTAAACATGTATAACGATGATAAATACGTATAAACTTGACTAAAAGTGTCGAAACGTGTCTAATCGTGTCGAAACATGTTTAAACGTGTCTAATCGTGTCTTAACACGTCTAGACGTGTTTAAACGTGTGTAATCGTGTCTTAAAACGTCCGAACTTGTCGAAACGTGTGTAAACACATCTAAACATGTATAACGATGTTAAATACGTATAAACTTGACTAAAAGTGTCGAAACGTGTCTAAACGTCTCGAAACATGTTTAAACGTGTCTAATCGTGTCTTAACACGTCTAGACGTGTTGAAACGTGTGTAATCGTGTTTTAAAACGTCCGAACTTGTCGAAACGTGTGAACACATCTAAACATGTATAACGATGATAAATACGTATAAACTTGACTAAAAGTGTCGAAACGTGTCTAAACGTGACGAAACGTGGTTAAAGGTGTTTAATCGTGTGTTAACACGTCTAGACGTGTCGAAACGTGTCTAATCGTGTCTTAAAACGTCCAAACTTTTCGAATCGTGTGAACACATCTAAACATGTATAACGATGATAAATACGTATAAACTTGACTAAAATTGTCGAAAAATGTTTAAACGCGTCGAAGCGTGTCTAAACGCGTCGAAACATGTTTAAACGTGTCTAATCGTGTCTTAACACGTCTAGACGTGCCGAAACGTGTGTAAACACATCTAAACATGTATAACGATGATTAACACGTCTAAACTTGACTAAAAGTGTCGAAAAGTGTCTAAACGTGACGAAACGTGGTTAAACGTGTTTAATCGTGTGTTAAATCGTCTAGACGTGTTGAAACGTGTGTAATTGTGTCTTAAAACGTCCGAACTTGTCGAAACGTGTGTAAACACATCTAAACATGTATAACGATGATAAATACGTATAAACTTGACTAAAAGTGTCGAAACGTGTCTAAACGTGTCGAAACATGTTTAAACGTGTCTAATCGTGTCTTAACACGTCTAGACGTGCTTAAACGTGTGTAATCGTGTCTTAAAACGTCCGAACTTGTCGAAACGTGTGTAAACACATCTAAACATGTATAACGATGATAAATACGTATAAACTTGACTAAAAGTGTCGAAACGTGTCTAAACGTGTCGAAACATGTTTAAACGTGTCTAATCGTGTCTTAACACGTCTAGACGTGCTTAAACGTGTGTAATCGTGTCTTAAAACGTCCGAACTTGTCGAAACGTGTGTAAACACATCTAAACATGTATAACGATGATAAACCCGTCTAAATTTGACTAAAAGTGTCGAAACGTGTCTAAACGTGTCGAAACATGTTTAAACGTGTCTAATCGTGTCTTAACACGTCTAGACGTGTTTAAACGTGTGTAATCGTGTCTTAAACGTCTGAACTTGTCGAAACGTGTGTAAACACATCTAAACATGTATAACGATGATAAATACGTATAAACTTGACTAAAAGTGTCGAAACGTGTCTAAACGTGTCGAAACGTGTCTAAACGCGGCGAAACATGTTTAAACGTGTCTAATCGTGTCTTAACACGTCTAGACGTGCTTAAACGTGTGTAATCGTGTCTTAAAACGTCCGAACTTGTCGAAACGTGTGTAAACACATCTAAACATGTATAACGATGATAAACCCGTCTAAATTTGACTAAAAGTGTCGAAACGTGTCTAAACGTGTCGAAACATGTTTAAACGTGTCTAATCGTGTCTTAACACGTCTAGACGTGCTTAAACGTGTGTAATCGTGTCTTAAAACGTCCGAACTTGTCGAAACGTGTGTAAACACATCTAAACATGTATAACGATGATAAATACGTATAAACTTGACTAAAAGTGTCGAAACGTGTCTAAACGTGTCGAAACGTGTCTAAACGCGGCGAAATATGTTTAAACGTGTCTAATCGTGTCTTAACACGTCTAGACGTGTCGAAACGTGTGTAATCGTGTCTTAACACATCCGAACTTGCGAAACGTGTGTAAACACATCTAAACATGTATAACGATGATAAATACGTATAAACTTGACTAAAAGTGTCGAAACGTGTCTAAACGTGACGAAACGTGGTTAAAGGTGTTTAATCGTGTGTTAACACGTCTAGACGTGTCGAAACGTGTCTAATCGTGTCTTAAAACGTCCGAACTTTTCGAATCGTGTAAACACATCTAAACATGTATAACGATGATAAACCCGTCTAAACTTGACTAAAAGTGTCAAAACGTGTCTAAACATGTCGAAACATGTTTAAACGTGTCTAATCGTGTCTTAACACGTCTAGACGTGTTGAAACGTGTGTAATCGTGTCTTAAAACGTCCGAACTTGTCGAAACGTGTGTAAACACATCTAAACATGTATAACGATGATAAATACGTATAAACTTGACTAAAAGTGTCGAAACGTGTCTAAACGTGTCGAAACATGTTTAAACGTGTCTAATCGTGTCTTAACACGTCTAGACGTGTTTAAACGTGTGTAATCGTGTCTTAAAACGTCCGAACTTGTCGAAACGTGTGTAAACACATCTAAACATGTATAACGATGTTAAATACGTATAAACTTGACTAAAAGTGTCGAAACGTGTCTAAACGTCTCGAAACATGTTTAAACGTGTCTAATCGTGTCTTAACACGTCTAGACGTGTTGAAACGTGTGTAATCGTGTTTTAAAACGTCCGAACTTGTCGAAACGTGTGAACACATCTAAACATGTATAACGATGATAAATACGTATAAACTTGACTAAAAGTGTCGAAACGTGTCTAAACGTGACGAAACGTGGTTAAAGGTGTTTAATCGTGTGTTAACACGTCTAGACGTGTCGAAACGTGTCTAATCGTGTCTTAAAACGTGTCTAAACGTCTCGAAACATGTTTAAACGTGTCTAATCGTGTCTTAACACGTCTAGACGTGTTGAAACGTGTGTAATCGTGTCTTAAAACGTCCGAACTTGTCGAAACGTTTGTAAACACATCTAAACATGTATAACGATGATAAATACGTATAAACTTGACTAAAAGTGTCGAAACGTGTCTAAACGTGTCGAAACATGTTTAAACGTGTCTAATCGTGTCTTAACACGTCTAGACGTGTTGAAACGTGTGTAATCGTGTCTTAAAACGTCCGAACTTGTCGAAACGTGTGTAAACACATCTAAACATGTATAACGATGATAAATACGTATAAACTTGACTAAAAGTGTCGAAACGTGTCTAATCGTGTCGAAACATGTTTAAACGTGTCTAATCGTGTCTTAACACGTCTAGACGTGTTTAAACGTGTGTAATCGTGTCTTAAAACGTCCGAACTTGTCGAAACGTGTGTAAACACATCTAAACATGTATAACGATGTTAAATACGTATAAACTTGACTAAAAGTGTCGAAACGTGTCTAAACGTCTCGAAACATGTTTAAACGTGTCTAATCGTGTCTTAACACGTCTAGACGTGTTGAAACGTGTGTAATCGTGTTTTAAAACGTCCGAACTTGTCGAAACGTGTGAACACATCTAAACATGTATAACGATGATAAATACGTATAAACTTGACTAAAAGTGTCGAAACGTGTCTAAACGTGACGAAACGTGGTTAAAGGTGTTTAATCGTGTGTTAACACGTCTAGACGTGTCGAAACGTGTCTAATCGTGTCTTAAAACGTCCAAACTTTTCGAATCGTGTGAACACATCTAAACATGTATAACGATGATAAATACGTATAAACTTGACTAAAATTGTCGAAAAATGTTTAAACGCGTCGAAGCGTGTCTAAACGCGTCGAAACATGTTTAAACGTGTCTAATCGTGTCTTAACACGTCTAGACGTGCCGAAACGTGTGTAAACACATCTAAACATGTATAACGATGATTAACACGTCTAAACTTGACTAAAAGTGTCGAAAAGTGTCTAAACGTGACGAAACGTGGTTAAACGTGTTTAATCGTGTGTTAAATCGTCTAGACGTGTTGAAACGTGTGTAATTGTGTCTTAAAACGTCCGAACTTGTCGAAACGTGTGTAAACACATCTAAACATGTATAACGATGATAAATACGTATAAACTTGACTAAAAGTGTCGAAACGTGTCTAAACGTGTCGAAACATGTTTAAACGTGTCTAATCGTGTCTTAACACGTCTAGACGTGCTTAAACGTGTGTAATCGTGTCTTAAAACGTCCGAACTTGTCGAAACGTGTGTAAACACATCTAAACATGTATAACGATGATAAATACGTATAAACTTGACTAAAAGTGTCGAAACGTGTCTAAACGTGTCGAAACATGTTTAAACGTGTCTAATCGTGTCTTAACACGTCTAGACGTGCTTAAACGTGTGTAATCGTGTCTTAAAACGTCCGAACTTGTCGAAACGTGTGTAAACACATCTAAACATGTATAACGATGATAAACCCGTCTAAATTTGACTAAAAGTGTCGAAACGTGTCTAAACGTGTCG
Organism: Lasioglossum villosulum; assembly: GCA_963971365.1. Lineage (NCBI taxonomy): Eukaryota > Metazoa > Arthropoda > Insecta > Hymenoptera > Halictidae > Lasioglossum > Lasioglossum villosulum. Next base: position 76,257 of record CAXARU010000028.1, on the reverse strand, counting down.
AAACATGTTTAAACGTGTCTAATCGTGTCTTAACACGTCTAGACGTGTTTAAACGTGTGTAATCGTGTCTTAAACGTCTGAACTTGTCGAAACGTGTGTAAACACATCTAAACATGTATAACGATGATAAATACGTATAAACTTGACTAAAAGTGTCGAAACGTGTCTAAACGTGTCGAAACGTGTCTAAACGCGGCGAAACATGTTTAAACGTGTCTAATCGTGTCTTAACACGTCTAGACGTGCTTAAACGTGTGTAATCGTGTCTTAAAACGTCCGAACTTGTCGAAACGTGTGTAAACACATCTAAACATGTATAACGATGATAAACCCGTCTAAATTTGACTAAAAGTGTCGAAACGTGTCTAAACGTGTCGAAACATGTTTAAACGTGTCTAATCGTGTCTTAACACGTCTAGACGTGCTTAAACGTGTGTAATCGTGTCTTAAAACGTCCGAACTTGTCGAAACGTGTGTAAACACATCTAAACATGTATAACGATGATAAATACGTATAAACTTGACTAAAAGTGTCGAAACGTGTCTAAACGTGTCGAAACGTGTCTAAACGCGGCGAAATATGTTTAAACGTGTCTAATCGTGTCTTAACACGTCTAGACGTGTCGAAACGTGTGTAATCGTGTCTTAACACATCCGAACTTGCGAAACGTGTGTAAACACATCTAAACATGTATAACGATGATAAATACGTATAAACTTGACTAAAAGTGTCGAAACGTGTCTAAACGTGACGAAACGTGGTTAAAGGTGTTTAATCGTGTGTTAACACGTCTAGACGTGTCGAAACGTGTCTAATCGTGTCTTAAAACGTCCGAACTTTTCGAATCGTGTAAACACATCTAAACATGTATAACGATGATAAACCCGTCTAAACTTGACTAAAAGTGTCAAAACGTGTCTAAACATGTCGAAACATGTTTAAACGTGTCTAATCGTGTCTTAACACGTCTAGGACGTGTTGAAACGTGTGTAATCGTGTCTTAAAACGTCCGAACTTGTCGAAACGTGTGTAAACACATCTAAACATGTATAACGATGATAAATACGTATAAACTTGACTAAAAGTGTCGAAACGTGTCTAAACGTGTCGAAACATGTTTAAACGTGTCTAATCGTGTCTTAACACGTCTAGACGTGTTTAAACGTGTGTAATCGTGTCTTAAAACGTCCGAACTTGTCGAAACGTGTGTAAACACATCTAAACATGTATAACGATGTTAAATACGTATAAACTTGACTAAAAGTGTCGAAACGTGTCTAAAACGTCTCGAAAACATGTTTAAACGTGTCTAATCGTGTCTTAACACGTCTAGACGTGTTGAAACGTGTGTAATCGTGTTTTAAAACGTCCGAACTTGTCGAAACGTGTGAACACATCTAAACATGTATAACGATGATAAATACGTATAAACTTGACTAAAAGTGTCGAAACGTGTCTAAACGTGACGAAACGTGGTTAAAGGTGTTTAATCGTGTGTTAACACGTCTAGACGTGTCGAAACGTGTCTAATCGTGTCTTAAAACGTGTCTAAACGTCTCGAAACATGTTTAAACGTGTCTAATCGTGTCTTAACACGTCTAGACGTGTTGAAACGTGTGTAATCGTGTCTTAAAACGTCCGAACTTGTCGAAACGTTTGTAAACACATCTAAACATGTATAACGATGATAAATACGTATAAACTTGACTAAAAGTGTCGAAACGTGTCTAAACGTGTCGAAACATGTTTAAACGTGTCTAATCGTGTCTTAACACGTCTAGACGTGTTTAAACGTGTGTAATCGTGTCTTAAAACGTCCGAACTTGTCGAAACGTGTGTAAACACATCTAAACATGTATAACGATGTTAAATACGTATAAACTTGACTAAAAGTGTCGAAACGTGTCTAAACGTCTCGAAACATGTTTAAACGTGTCTAATCGTGTCTTAACACGTCTAGACGTGTTGAAACGTGTGTAATCGTGTTTTAAAACGTCCGAACTTGTCGAAACGTGTGAACACATCTAAACATGTATAACGATGATAAATACGTATAAACTTGACTAAAAGTGTCGAAACGTGTCTAAACGTGACGAAACGTGGTTAAAGGTGTTTAATCGTGTGTTAACACGTCTAGACGTGTCGAAACGTGTCTAATCGTGTCTTAAAACGTCCGAACTTTTCGAATCGTGTAAACACATCTAAACATGTATAACGATGATAAACCCGTCTAAACTTGACTAAAAGTGTCAAAACGTGTCTAAACGTGTCGAAACATGTTTAAACGTGTCTAATCGTGTCTTAACACGTCTAGACGTGTTGAAACGTGTGTAATCGTGTCTTAAAACGTCCGAACTTGTCGAAACGTGTGTAAACACATCTAAACATGTATAACGATGATAAATACGTATAAACTTGACTAAAAGTGTCGAAACGTGTCTAATCGTGTCGAAACATGTTTAAACGTGTCTAATCGTGTCTTAACACGTCTAGACGTGTTTAAACGTGTGTAATCGTGTCTTAAAACGTCCGAACTTGTCGAAACGTGTGTAAACACATCTAAACATGTATAACGATGTTAAATACGTATAAACTTGACTAAAAGTGTCGAAACGTGTCTAAACGTCTCGAAACATGTTTAAACGTGTCTAATCGTGTCTTAACACGTCTAGACGTGTTGAAACGTGTGTAATCGTGTTTTAAAACGTCCGAACTTGTCGAAACGTGTGAACACATCTAAACATGTATAACGATGATAAATACGTATAAACTTGACTAAAAGTGTCGAAACGTGTCTAAACGTGACGAAACGTGGTTAAAGGTCTTTAATCGTGTGTTAACACGTCTAGACGTGTCGAAACGTGTCTAATCGTGTCTTAAAACGTCCGAACTTTTCGAATCGTGTGAACACATCTAAACATGTATAACGATGATAAATACGTATAAACTTGACTAAAAGTGTCGAAACATGTTTAAACGCGTCGAAGCGTGTCTAAACGCGTCGAAACATGTTTAAACGTGTCTAATCGTGTCTTAACACGTCTAGACGTGCCGAAACGTGTGTAAACACATCTAAACATGTATAACGATGATTAACACGTCTAAACTTGACTAAAAGTGTCGAAAAGTGTCTAAACGTGACGAAACGTGGTTAAACGTGTTTAATCGTGTGTTAAATCGTCTAGACGTGTTGAAACGTGTGTAATTGTGTCTTAAAACGTCCGAACTTGTCGAAACGTGTGTAAACACATCTAAACATGTATAACGATGATAAATACGTATAAACTTGACTAAAAGTGTCGAAACGTGTCGAAACATGTTTAAACGTGTCTAATCGTGTCTTAACTCGTCTAGACGTGTTTAAACGTGTGTAATCGTGTCTTAAAACGTCCGAACTTGTCGAAACGTGTGTAAACACATCTAAACATGTATAACGATGATAAACCCGTCTAAACTTGACTAAAAGTGTCGAAACGTGTCTAAACGTGTCGAAACATGTTTAAACGTGTCTAATCGTGTCTTAACACGTCTAGACGTGTTTAAACGTGTGTAATCGTTACTTAAAACGTCTGAACTTGTCGAAACGGGTGTAAACACATCTAAACATGTATAACGATGATAAATACGTATAAACTTGACTAAAAGTGTCGAAACGTGTCTAAACGTGTCGACACATGTTTAAACGTGTCTAATCGTGTCTTAACACGTCTAGACGTGTTGAAACGTGTGTAATCGTGTCTTAAAACTTCCGAACTTGTCGAAACGTGTGAACACATCTAAACATGTCTAACGATGATAAACACGTATAAACTTGACTAAAAGTGTCGAAACGTGTCTAAACGTGTCGAAACATGTTTAACCGTGTCTAATCGTGTCTTAACACGTCTAGACGTGCTTAAACGTGTGTAATTGTGTCTTAAAACGTCCGAACTTGTCGAAACGTGTGTAAACACATCTAAACATGTATAACGATGATAAATACGTATAAACTTGACTAAAAGTGTCGAAACGTGTCTAAACGAGTCGAAACATGTTTAAACGTGTCTAATCGTGTCTTAACACGTCTAGACGTGTTTAAACGTGTGTAATCGTGTCTTAAAACGTCCGAACTTGTCGAAACGTGTGTAAACACATCTAAACATGTATAACGATGATAAATACGTATAAACTTGACTAAAAGTGTCGAAACGTGTCTAAACGTGTCGAAACATGTTTAAACGTGTCTAATCGTGTCTTAACACGACTAGACGTGTTTAAACGTGTGTAATCGTGTCTTAAAACGTCCGAACTTGTCGAAACGTGTGTAAACACATCTAAACATGTATAACGATGATAAACCCGTCTAAACTTGACTAAAAGTGTCGAAACGTGTCTAAACGTGTCGAAACATGTTTAAACGTGTCTAATCGTGTCTTAACACGTCTAGACGTGTTGAAACGTGTGTAATCGTGTCTTAAAACGTCCGAACTTGTCGAAACGTGTGTAAACACATCTAAACATGTATAACGATGATAAATACGTATAAACTTGACTAAAAGTGTCGGAACGTGTCTAAACGTGTCGAAACATGTTTAAACGTGTCTAATCGTGTCTTAACACGTCTAGACGTGTTTAAACGTGTGTAATCGTGTCTTAAAACGTCCGAACTTGTGGAAACGTGTGTAAACACATCTAAACATGTATAACGATGATAAATACGTATAAACTTGACTAAAAGTGTCGAAACGTGTCTAAACGTCTCGAAACATGTTTAAACGTGTCTAATCGTGTCTTAACACGTCTAGACGTGTTGAAACGTGTGTAATCGTGTTTTAAAACGTCCGAACTTGTCGAAACGTGTGAACACATCTAAACATGTCTAACGATGATAAACACGTCTAAACTTGACTAAAAGTGTCGAAACGTGTCTAAACGTGTCGAAACGTGTCTAAACGCGGCGAAATATGTTTAAACGTGTCTAATCGTGTCTTAACACGTCTAGACGTGTCGAAACGTGTGTAATCGTGTCTTAACACATCCGAACTTGCGAAACGTGTGTAAACACATCTAAACATGTATAACGATGATAAATACGTATAAACTTGACTAAAAGTGTCGAAACGTGTCTAAACGTGACGAAACGTGGTTAAAGGTGTTTAATCGTGTGTTAACACGTCTAGACGTGTCGAAACGTGTCTAATCGTGTCTTAAAACGTCCGAACTTTTCGAATCGTGTGAACACATCTAAACATGTATAACGATGATAAATACGTATAAACTTGACTAAAAGTGTCGAAACATGTTTAAACGCGTCGAAGCGTGTCTAAACGCGTCGAAACATGTTTAAACGTGTCTAATGGTGTCTTAACACGTCTAGACGTGCCGAAACGTGTGTAAACACATCTAAACATGTATAACGATGATTAACACGTCTAAACTTGACTAAAAGTGTCGAAACGTGTCTAAACGTGACGAAACGTGGTTAAACGTGTTTAATCGTGTGTTAAATCGTCTAGACGTGTTGAAACGTGTGTAATTGTGTCTTAAAACGTCCGAACTTGTCGAAACGTGTGTAAACACATCTAAACATGTATAACGATGATAAACCCGTCTAAACTTGACTAAAAGTGTCGAAACGTGTCTAAACGTGTCGAAACATGTTTAAACGTGTCTAATCGTGTCTTAACACGTCTAGACGTGTTTAAACGTGTGTAATCGTGTCTTAAAACGTCTGAACTTGTCGAAACGTGTGTAAACACATCTAAACATGTATAACGATGATAAATACGTATAAACTTGACTAAAAGTGTCGAAACGTGTCTAAACGTGACGAAACGTGGTTAAAGGTGTTTAATCGTGTGTTAACACGTCTAGACGTGTCGAAACGTGTCTAATCGTGTCTTAAAACGTCCGAACTTTTCGAATCGTGTGAACACATCTAAACATGTATAACGATGATAAATACGTATATACTTGACTAAAAGTGTCGAAACATGTTTAAACGTGTCGAAGCGTGTCTAAACGCGTCGAAACATGTTTAAACGTGTCTAATCGTGTCTTAACACGTCTAGACGTGCCGAAACGTGTGTAAACACATCTAAACATGTATAACGATGATTAACACGTCTAAATTTGACTAAAAGTGTCGAAACGTGTCTAAACGTGACGAAACGTGGTTAAACGTGTTTAATCGTGTGTTAAATCGTCTAGACGTGTTGAAACGTGTGTAATTGTGTCTTAAAACGTCCGAACTTGTCGAAACGTGTGTAAACACATCTAAACATATATAACGATGATAAATACGTATAAACTTGACTAAAAGTGTCGAAACGTGTCTAAACGTGTCGAAACATGTTTAAACGTGTCTAATCGTGTCTTAACACGTCTAGACGTGTTTAAACGTGTGTAATCGTGTCTTAAATCGTCCGAACTTGTCGAAACGTGTGTAAACACATCTAAACATGTATAACGATGGTAAATACGTATAAACTTGACTAAAAGTGTCGAAACGTGTCTAAACGTGTCGAAACATGTTTAAACGTGTCTAATCGTGTCTTAACACGTCTAGTCGTGTTTAAACGTGTGTAATCGTGTCTTAAAACGTCCGAACTTGTCGAAACGGGTGTAAACACATCTAAACATGTATAACGATGATAAATACGTATAAACTTGACTAAAAGTGTCGAAACGTGTCTAAACGTGTCGAAACATGTTTAAACGTGTCTAATCGTGTCTTAACACGTCTAGACGTGCTTAAACGTGTGTAATCGTGTCTTAAAACGTCCGAACTTGTCGAAACGTGTGTAAACACATCTAAACATGTATAACGATGTTAAATACGTATAAACTTGACTAAAAGTGTCGAAACATGTTTAAACGTGTCGAAGCGTGTCTAATCGTGTCTTAAAACGTCCGAACTTTTCGAATCGTGTGAACACATCTAAACATGTATAACGATGATAAATACGTATATACTTGACTAAAAGTGTCGAAACATGTTTAAACGTGTCGAAGCGTGTCTAAACGCGTCGAAACATGTTTAAACGTGTCTAATCGTGTCTTAACACGTCTAGACGTGTTTAAACGTGTGTAATCGTGTCTTAAATCGTCCGAACTTGTCGAAACGTGTGTAAACACATCTAAACATGTATAACGATGGTAAATACGTATAAACTTGACTAAAAGTGTCGAAACGTGTCTAAACGTGTCGAAACATGTTTAAACGTGTCTAATCGTGTCTTAACACGTCTAGTCGTGTTTAAACGTGTGTAATCGTGTCTTAAAACGTCCGAACTTGTCGAAACGGGTGTAAACACATCTAAACATGTATAACGATGATAAATACGTATAAACTTGACTAAAAGTGTCGAAACGTGTCTAAACGTGTCGAAACATGTTTAAACGTGTCTAATCGTGTCTTAACACGTCTAGACGTGCTTTAACGTGTGTAATCGTGTCTTAAAACGTCCGAACTTGTCGAAACGTGTGTAAACACATCTAAACATGTATAACGATGTTAAATACGTATAAACTTGACTAAAAGTGTCGAAACATGTTTAAACGTGTCGAAGCGTGTCTAAACGCGTCGAAACATGTTTAAACGTGTCTAATCGTGTCTTAACACGTCTAGACGTGCCGAAACGTGTGTAAACACATCTAAACATGTATAACGATGATTAACACGTCTAAACTTGACTAAAAGTGTCGAAACGTGTCTAAACGTGACGAAACGTGGTTAAACGTGTTTAATCGTGTGTTAAATCGTCTAGACGTGTTGAAACGTGTGTACTTGTGTCTTAAAACGTCCGAACTTGTCGAAACGTGTGTAAACACATCTAAACATGTATAACGATGATAAACCCGTCTAAACTTGACTAAAAGTGTCGAAACGTGTCTAAACGTGTCGAAACATGTTTAAACGTGTCTAATCGTGTCTTAACACGTCTAGACGTGTTTAAACGTGTGTAATCGTGTCTTAAAACGTCTGAACTTGTCGAAACGTGTGTAAACACATCTAAACATGTATAACGATGATAAATACGTATAAACTTGACTAAAAGTGTCGAAACGTGTCTAAACGTGACGAAACGTGGTTAAAGGTGTTTAATCGTGCGTTAACACGTCTAGACGTGTCGAAACGTGTCTAATCGTGTCTTAAAACGTCCGAACTTTTCGAATCGTGTGAACACATCTAAACATGTATAACGATGATAAATACGTATATACTTGACTAAAAGTGTCGAAACATGTTTAAACGTGTCGAAGCGTGTCTAAACGCGTCGAAACATGTTTAAACGTGTCTAATCGTGTCTTAACACGTCTAGACGTGCCGAAACGTGTGTAAACACATCTAAACATGTATAACGATGATTAACACGTCTAAATTTGACTAAAAGTGTCGAAACGTGTCTAAACGTGACGAAACGTGGTTAAACGTGTTTAATCGTGTGTTAAATCGTCTAGACGTGTTGAAACGTGTGTAATTGTGTCTTAAAACGTCCGAACTTGTCGAAACGTGTGTAAACACATCTAAACATGTATAACGATGATAAATACGTATAAACTTGACTAAAAGTGTCGAAACGTGTCGAAACATGTTTAAACGTGTCTAATCGTGTCTTAACTCGTCTAGACGTGTTTAAACGTGTGTAATCGTGTCTTAAAACGTCCGAACTTGTCGAAACGTGTGTAAACACATCTAAACATGTATAACGATGATAAACCCGTCTAAACTTGACTAAAAGTGTCGAAACGTGTCTAAACGTGTCGAAACATGTTTAAACGTGTCTAATCGTGTCTTAACTCGTCTAGACGTGTTTAAACGTGTGTAATCGTGTCTTAAAACGTCCGAACTTGTCGAAACGTGTGTAAACACATCTAAACATGTATAACGATGATAAACCCGTCTAAACTTGACTAAAAGTGTCGAAACGTGTCTAAACGTGTCGAAACATGTTTAAACGTGTCTAATCGTGTCTTAACACGTCTAGACGTGTTTAAACGTGTGTAATCGTGTCTTAAAACGTCTGAACTTGTCGAAACGGGTGTAAACACATCTAAACATGTATAACGATGATAAATACGTATAAACTTGACTAAAAGTGTCGAAACGTGTCTAAACGTGTCGAAACATGTTTAAACGTGTCTAATCGTGTCTTAACACGTCTAGACGTGTTTAAACGTGTGTAATCGTGTCTTAAAACGTCTGAACTTGTCGAAACGGGTGTAAACACATCTAAACATGTATAACGATGATAAACCCGTCTAAACTTGACTAAAAGTGTCGAAACGTGTCTAAACGTGTCGAAACATGTTTAAACGTGTCTAATCGTGTCTTAACACGTCTAGACGTGCTTAAACGTGTGTAATCGTGTCTTAAAACGTCCGAACTTGTCGAAACGTGTGTAAACACATCTAAACATGTATAACGATGATAAACCCATCTAAACTTGACTAAAAGTGTCGAAACGTGTCTAAACGTGTCGAAACATGTTTAAACGTGTCTAATCGTGTCTTAACACGTCTAGACGTGTTTAAACGTGTGTAATCGTGTCTTAAAACGTCTGAACTTGTCGAAACGTGTGTAAACACATCTAAACATGTATAACGATGATAAATACGTATAAACTTGACTAAAAGTGTCGAAACGTGTCTAAACGTGACGAAACGTGGTTAAAGGTGTTTAATCGTGTGTTAACACGTCTAGACGTGTCGAAACGTGTCTAATCGTGTCTTAAAACGTCCGAACTTTTCGAATCGTGTGAACACATCTAAACATGTATAACGATGATAAATACGTATATACTTGACTAAAAGTGTCGAAACATGTTTAAACGTGTCGAAGCGTGTCTAAACGCGTCGAAACATGTTTAAACGTGTCTAATCGTGTCTTAACACGTCTAGACGTGCCGAAACGTGTGTAAACACATCTAAACATGTATAACGATGATTAACACGTCTAAATTTGACTAAAAGTGTCGAAACGTGTCTAAACGTGACGAAACGTGGTTAAACGTGTTTAATCGTGTGTTAAATCGTCTAGACGTGTTGAAACGTGTGTAATTGTGTCTTAAAACGTCCGAACTTGTCGAAACGTGTGTAAACACATCTAAACATGTATAACGATGATAAATACGTATAAACTTGACTAAAAGTGTCGAAACGTGTCGAAACATGTTTAAACGTGTCTAATCGTGTCTTAACTCGTCTAGACGTGTTTAAACGTGTGTAATCGTGTCTTAAAACGTCCGAACTTGTCGAAACGTGTGTAAACACATCTAAACATGTATAACGATGATAAACCCGTCTAAACTTGACTAAAAGTGTCGAAACGTGTCTAAACGTGTCGAAACATGTTTAAACGTGTCTAATCGTGTCTTAACTCGTCTAGACGTGTTTAAACGTGTGTAATCGTGTCTTAAAACGTCCGAACTTGTCGAAACGTGTGTAAACACATCTAAACATGTATAACGATGATAAACCCGTCTAAACTTGACTAAAAGTGTCGAAACGTGTCTAAACGTGTCGAAACATGTTTAAACGTGTCTAATCGTGTCTTAACACGTCTAGACGTGTTTAAACGTGTGTAATCGTGTCTTAAAACGTCTGAACTTGTCGAAACGGGTGTAAACACATCTAAACATGTATAACGATGATAAATACGTATAAACTTGACTAAAAGTGTCGAAACATGTTTAAACGTGTCTAATCGTGTCTTAACACGTCTAGACGTGCTTAAACGTGTGTAATCGTGTCTTAAAACGTCCGAACTTGTCGAAACGTGTGTAAACACATCTAAACATGTATAACGATGATAAACCCGTCTAAACTTGACTAAAAGTGTCGAAACGTGTCTAAACGTGTCGAAACATGTTTAAACGTGTCTAATCGTGTCTTAACACGCCTAGACGTGTTTAAACGTGTGTAATCGTGTCTTAAAACGTCTGAACTTGTCGAAACGTGTGTAAACACATCTAAACATGTATAACGATGATAAATACGTATAAACTTGACTAAAAGTGTCGAAACGTGTCTAAACGTGTCGAAACATGTTTAAACGTGTCTAATCGTGTCTTAACACGTCTAGACGTGTTTAAACGTGTGTAATCGTGTCTTTAAACGTCCGAACTTGTCGAAACGTGTGTAAACATATCTAAACATGTATAACGATGATAAACCCGTCTAAACTTGACTAAAAGTGTCGAAACGTGTCTAAACGTGTCGAAACATGTTTAAACGCGTCTAATCGTGTCTTAACACGTCTAGACGTGTTTAAACGTGTGTAATCGTGTCTTAAAACGTCCGAGCTTGTCGAAACGTGTGTAAACACATCTAAACATGTATAACGATGATAAATACGTATAAACTTGACTAAAAGTGTCGAAACGTGTCTAAACGAGTCGAAACATGTTTAAACGTGTCTAATCGTGTCTTAACACGTCTAGACGTGTTTAAACGTGTGTAATCGTGTCTTAAAACGTCCGAACTTGTCGAAACGTGTGTAAACACATCTAAACATGTATAACGATGATAAATACGTATAAACTTGACTAAAAGTGTCGAAACGTGTCTAAACGTGTCGAAACATGTTTAAACGTGTCTAATCGTGTCTTAACACGTCTAGACGTGTTTAAACGTGTGTAATCGTGTCTTAAAACGTCTGAACTTGTCGAAACGTGTGTAAACACATCTAAACATGTATAACGATGATAAATACGTATAAACTTGACTAAAAGTGTCGAAACGTGTCTAAACGTGTCGAAACATGTTTAAACGTGTCTAATCGTGTCTTAACACGTCTAGACGTGTTTAAACGTGTGTAATCGTGTCTTTAAACGTCCGAACTTGTCGAAACGTGTGTAAACATATCTAAAAATGTATAACGATGATAAACCCGTCTAAACTTGACTAAAAGTGTCAAAACGTGTCTAAACGTGTCGAAACATGTTTAAACGCGTCTAATCGTGTCTTAACACGTCTAGACGTGTTTAAACGTGTGTAATCGTGTCTTAAAACGTCCGAACTTGTCGAAACGTGTGTAAACACATCTAAACATGTATAACGATGATAAATACGTATAAACTTGACTAAAAGTGTCGAAACGTGTCTAAACGTGTCGAAACATGTTTAAACGTGTCTAATCGTGTCTTAACACGTCTAGACGTGTTTAAACGTGTGTAATCGTGTCTTTAAACGTCCGAACTTGTCGAAACGTGTGTAAACACATCTAAACATGTATAACGATGATAAATACGTATAAACTTGACTAAAAGTGTCGAAACGTGTCTAAACGTGTCGAAACATGTTTAAACGTTTCTAATCGTGTCTTAACACGTCTAGACGTGTTTAAACGTGTGTAATCGTGTCTTAAAACGTCCGAACTTGTCGAAACGTGTGTAAACACATCTAAACATGTATAACGATGATAAACACGTCTAAACTTGACTAAAAGTGTCGAAACGTGTCTAAACGTGTCGAAACATGTTTAAACGTGTCTAATCGTGTCTTAACACGTCTAGACGTGTTTAAACGTGTGTAATCGTGTCTTAAAACGTCCGAACTTGTCGAAACGTGTGTAAACACATCTAAACATGTATAACGATGATAAATACGTATAAACTTGACTAAAAGTGTCGAAACGTGTCTAAACGTGTCGAAACATGTTTAAACGTGTCTAATCGTGTCTTAACACGTCTAGACGTGTTTAAACGTGTGTAATCGTGTCTTAAAACGTCCGAACTTGTCGAAACGTGTGTAAACACATTCTAAACATGTATAACGATGATAAACCCGTCTAAACTTGACTAAAAGTGTCGAAACGTGTCTAAACGTGTCGAAACATGTTTAAACGTGTCTAATCGTGTCTTAACACGTCTAGACGTGTTTAAACGTGTGTAATCGTGTCTTAAAACGTCCGAACTTGTCGAAACGTGTGTAAACACATCTAAACATGTATAACGATGATAAACCCGTCTAAACTTGACTAAAAGTGTCGAAACGTGTCTAAACGTGTCGAAACATGTTTAAACGTGTCTAATCGTGTCTTAACACGTCTAGACGTGTTTAAACGTGTGTAATCGTGTCTTAAAACGTCCGAACTTGTCGAAACGTGTGTAAACACATCTAAACATGTATAACGATGATAAATACGTATAAACTTGACTAAAAGTGTCGAAACGTGTCTAAACGTGTCGAAACATGTTTAAACGTGTCTAATCGTGTCTTAACACGTCTAGACGTGTTTAAACGTGTGTAATCGTGTCTTAAAACGTCCGAACTTGTCGAAACGTGTGTAAACACATCTAAACATGTATAACGATGATAAACCCGTCTAAACTTGACTAAAAGTGTCGAAACGTGTCTAAACGTGTCGAAACATGTTTAAACGTGTCTAATCGTGTCTTAACACGTCTAGACGTGTTTAAACGTGTGTAATCGTGTCTTAAAACGTCCGAACTTGTCGAAACGTGTGTAAACACATCTAAACATGTATAACGATGATAAACCCGTCTAAACTTGACTAAAAGTGTCGAAACGTGTCTAAACGTGTCGAAACATGTTTAAACGTGTCTAATCGTGTCTTAACACGTCTAGACGTGTTTAAACGTGTGTAATCGTGTCTTAAAACGTCCGAACTTGTCGGAACGTGTGTAAACACATCTAAACATGTATAACGATGATAAATACGTATAAACTTGACTAAAAGTGTCGAAACGTGTCTAAACGTGTCGAAACATGTTTAAACGTGTCTAATCGTGTCTTAACACGTCTAGACGTGTTTAAACGTGTGTAATCGTGTCTTAAAACGTCCGAACTTGTCGAAACGTGTGTAAACACATCTAAACATGTATAACGATGATAAATACGTATAAACTTGACTAAAAGTGTCGAAACGTGTCTAAACGTGTCGAAACATGTTTAAACGTGTCTAATCGTGTCTTAACACGTCTAGACGTGTTTAAACGTGTGTAATCGTGTCTTAAAACGTCCGAACTTGTCGAAACGTGTGTAAACACATCTAAACATGTATAACGATGATAAACCCGTCTAAACTTGACTAAAAGTGTCGAAACGTGTCTAAACGTGTCGAAACATGTTTAAACGTGTCTAATCGTGTCTTAAAACTTCCGAACTTGTCGAAACGTGTGTAAACACATCTAAACATGTATAACGATGATAAATACGTATAAACTTGACTAAAAGTGTCGAAACGTGTCTAAACGTGTCGAAACATGTTTAAACGTTTCTAATCGTGTCTTAACACGTCTAGACGTGTTTAAACGTGTGTAATCGTGTCTTAAAACGTCCGAACTTGTCGAAACGTGTGTAAACACATCTAAACATGTATAACGATGATAAACACGTCTAAACTTGACTAAAAGTGTCGAAACGTGTCTAAACGTGTCGAAACATGTTTAAACGTGTCTAATCGTGTCTTAACACGTCTAGACGTGTTGAAACGTGTCTAATCGTGTCTTAAAACGTCCGAACTTGTCGAAACGTGTGTAAACACATCTAAACATGTATAACGATGATAAATACGTATAAACTTGACTAAAAGTGTCGAAACGTGTCTAAACGTGTCGAAACATGTTTAAACGTGTCTAATCGTGTCTTAACACGTCTAGACGTGTTTAAACGTGTGTAATCGTGTCTTAAAACGTCCGAACTTGTCGAAACGTGTGTAAACACATCTAAACATGTATAACGATGATAAACCCGTCTAAACTTGACTAAAAGTGTCGAAACGTGTCTAAACGTGTCGAAACATGTTTAAACGTGTCTAATCGTGTCTTAAAACGTCCGAACTTGTCGAAACGTGTGTAAACACATCTAAACATGTATAGCGATGATAAATACGTATAAACTTGACTAAAAGTGTCGAAACGTGTCTAAACGTGTCGAAACATGTTTAAACGTTTCTAATCGTGTCTTAACACGTCTAGACGTGTTTAAACGTGTGTAATCGTGTCTTAAAACGTCCGAACTTGTCGAAACGTGTGTAAACACATCTAAACATGTATAACGATGATAAACACGTCTAAACTTGACTAAAAGTGTCGAAACGTGTCTAAACGTGTCGAAACATGTTTAAACGTGTCTAATCGTGTCTTAACACGTCTAGACGTGTTGAAACGTGTCTAATCGTGTCTTAAAACGTCCGAACTTGTCGAAACGTGTGTAAACACATCTAAACATGTATAACGATGATAAATACGTATAAACTTGACTAAAAGTGTCGAAACGTGTCTAAACGTGTCGAAACATGTTTAAACGTGTCTAATCGTGTCTTAAAACGTCCGAACTTGTCGAAACGTGTGTAAACACATCTAAACATGTATAACGATGATAAATACGTATAAACTTGACTAAAAGTGTCGAAACGTGTCTAAACGTGTCGAAACATGTTTAAACGTTTCTAATCGTGTCTTAACACGTCTAGACGTGTTTAAACGTGTGTAATCGTGTCTTAAAACGTCCGAACTTGTCGAAACGTGTGTAAACACATCTAAACATGTATAACGATGATAAACACGTCTAAACTTGACTAAAAGTGTCGAAACGTGTCTAAACGTGTCGAAACATGTTTAAACGTGTCTAATCGTGTCTTAACACGTCTAGACGTGTTGAAACGTGTCTAATCGTGTCTTAAAACGTCCGAACTTGTCGAAACGTGTGTAAACACATCTAAACATGTATAACGATGATAAATACGTATAAACTTGACTAAAAGTGTCGAAACGTGTCTAAACGTGTCGAAACATGTTTAAACGTGTCTAATCGTGTCTTAACACGTCTAGACGTGTTTAAACGTGTGTAATCGTGTCTTAAAACGTCCGAACTTGTCGAAACGTGTGTAAACACATCTAAACATGTATAACGATGATAAACCCGTCTAAACTTGACTAAAAGTGTCGAAACGTGTCTAAACGTGTCGAAACATGTTTAAACGTGTCTAATCGTGTCTTAAAACGTCCGAACTTGTCGAAACGTGTGTAAACACATCTAAACATGTATAGCGATGATAAATACGTATAAACTTGACTAAAAGTGTCGAAACGTGTCTAAACGTGTCGAAACATGTTTAAACGTTTCTAATCGTGTCTTAACACGTCTAGACGTGTTTAAACGTGTGTAATCGTGTCTTAAAACGTCCGAACTTGTCGAAACGTGTGTAAACACATCTAAACATGTATAACGATGATAAACACGTCTAAACTTGACTAAAAGTGTCGAAACGTGTCTAAACGTGTCGAAACATGTTTAAACGTGTCTAATCGTGTCTTAACACGTCTAGACGTGTTGAAACGTGTCTAATCGTGTCTTAAAACGTCCGAACTTGTCGAAACGTGTGTAAACACATCTAAACATGTATAACGATGATAAATACGTATAAACTTGACTAAAAGTGTCGAAACGTGTCTAAACGTGTCGAAACATGTTTAAACGTGTCTAATCGTGTCTTAAAACGTCCGAACTTGTCGAAACGTGTGTAAACACATCTAAACATGTATAACGATGATAAATACGTATAAACTTGACTAAAAGTGTCGGAACGTGTCTAAACGTGTCGAAACATGTTTAAACGTGTCTAATCGTGTCTTAACACGTCTAGACGTGTTTAAACGTGTGTAATCGTGTCTTAAAACGTCCGAACTTGTCGAAACGTGTGTAAACACATCTAAACATGTATAACGATGATAAATACGTATAAACTTGACTAAAAGTGTCGAAACGTGTCTAAACGTGTCGAAACATGTTTAAACGTGTCTAATCGTGTCTTAACACGTCTAGACGTGTTTAAACGTGTGTAATCGTGTCTTAAAACGTCCGAACTTGTCGAAACGTGTGTAAACACATCTAAACATGTATAACGATGATAAACCCGTCTAAACTTGACTAAAAGTGTCGAAACGTGTCTAAACGTGTCGAAACATGTTTAAACGTGTCTAATCGTGTCTTAAAACGTCCGAACTTGTCGAAACGTGTGTAAACACATCTAAACATGTATAACGATGATAAATACGTATAAACTTGACTAAAAGTGTCGAAACGTGTCTAAACGTGTCGAAACATGTTTAAACGTTTCTAATCGTGTCTTAACACGTCTAGACGTGTTTAAACGTGTGTAATCGTGTCTTAAAACGTCCGAACTTGTCGAAACGTGTGTAAACACATCTAAACATGTATAACGATGATAAACACGTCTAAACTTGACTAAAAGTGTCGAAACGTGTCTAAACGTGTCGAAACATGTTTAAACGTGTCTAATCGTGTCTTAACACGTCTAGACGTGTTGAAACGTGTCTAATCGTGTCTTAAAACGTCCGAACTTGTCGAAACGTGTGTAAACACATCTAAACATGTATAACGATGATAAATACGTATAAACTTGACTAAAAGTGTCGAAACGTGTCTAAACGTGTCGAAACATGTTTAAACGTGTCTAATCGTGTCTTAACACGTCTAGACGTGTTTAAACGTGTGTAATCGTGTCTTAAAACGTCCGAACTTGTCGAAACGTGTGTAAACACATCTAAACATGTATAACGATGATAAACCCGTCTAAACTTGACTAAAAGTGTCGAAACGTGTCTAAACGTGTCGAAACATGTTTAAACGTGTCTAATCGTGTCTTAACACGTCTAGACGTGTTTAAACGTGTGTAATCGTGTCTTAAAACGTCCGAACTTGTCGAAACGTGTGTAAACACATCTAAACATGTATAACGATGATAAACCCGTCTAAACTTGACTAAAAGTGTCGAAACGTGTCTAAACGTGTCGAAACATGTTTAAACGTGTCTAATCGTGTCTTAACACGTCTAGACGTGTTTAAACGTGTGTAATCGTGTCTTAAAACGTCCGAACTTGTCGAAACGTGTGTAAACACATCTAAACATGTATAACGATGATAAACCCGTCTAAACTTGACTAAAAGTGTCGAAACGTGTCTAAACGTGTCGAAACATGTTTAAACGTGTCTAATCGTGTCTTAACACGTCTAGACGTGTTTAAACGTGTGTAATCGTGTCTTAAAACGTCCGAACTTGTCGAAACGTGTGTAAACACATCTAAACATGTATAACGATGATAAACCCGTCTAAACTTGACTAAAAGTGTCGAAACGTGTCTAAACGTGTCGAAACATGTTTAAACGTGTCTAATCGTGTCTTAAAACGTCCGAACATGTCGAAACGTGTGTAAACACATCTAAACATGTATAACGATGATAAATACGTATAAACTTGACTAAAAGTGTCGAAACGTGTCTAAACGTGTCGAAACATGTTTAAACGTGTCTAATCGTGTCTTAACACGTCTAGACGTGTTTAAACGTGTGTAATCGTGTCTTAACACGTCCGAACTTGTCGAAACGTGTGTAAACACATCTAAACATGTATAACGATGATAAACCCGTCTAAACTTGACTAAAAGTGTCGAAACGTGTCTAAACGTGTCGAAACATGTTTAAACGTGTCTAATCGTGTCTTAACACGTCTAGACGTGTTGAAACGTGTCTAATCGTGTCTTAACACGTCTAGACGTGTTTAAACGTGTGTAATCGTGTCTTAAAACGTCCGAACTTGTCGAAACGTGTGTAAACACATCTAAACATGTATAACGATGATAAATACGTATAAACTTGACTAAAAGTGTCGAAACGTGTCTAAACGTGTCGAAACATGTTTAAACGTGTCTAATCGTGTCTTAACACGTCTAGACGTGTTTAAACGTGTGTAATCGTGTCTTAAAACGTCCGAACTTGTCGAAACGTGTGTAAACACATCTAAACATGTATAACGATGATAAATACGTATAAACTTGACTAAAAGTGTCGAAACGTGTCTAAACGTGTCGAAACATGTTTAAACGTGTCTAATCGTGTCTTAACACGTCTAGACGTGTTTAAACGTGTGTAATCGTGTCTTAAAACGTCCGAACTTGTCGAAACGTGTGTAAACACATCTAAACATGTATAACGATGATAAATACGTATAAACTTGACTAAAAGTGACGAAACGTGTCTAAACGTGTCGAAACATGTTTAAACGTGTCTAATCGTGTCTTAACACGTCTAGACGTGTTTAAACGTGTGTAATCGTGTCTTAAAACGTCCGAACTTGTCGAAACGTGTGTAAACACATCTAAACATGTATAACGATGATAAACCCGTCTAAACTTGACTAAAAGTGTCGAAACGTGTCTAAACGTGTCGAAACATGTTTAAACGTGTCTAATCGTGTCTTAAAACGTCCGAACTTGTCGAAACGTGTGTAAACACATCTAAACATGTATAACGATGATAAATACGTATAAACTTGACTAAAAGTGTCGAAACGTGTCTAAACGTGTCGAAACATGTTTAACCCTCCGATGCCCAACAACTTTTTCAACGGTCATAGCCCGACAAGGTCCCCAGGGACCTTCTCTATTAATATGGCGTGAGATGCGTATAATAGTTTTTTATTCTAGCCGTAATGGTGTTATTACATTTTTTTGTGTTTCTATGTTTGTTTCTATGCTGCAAAATGTGTATGTATATACAGGGTGTCCCAAAATTCCTCCGACACCCGAAAATGGAAGGTTCCTTGGGTCATTTGAAACGACATTTTCTTTTACAAAAATTGCGTCCGCGGCTTTGTTTAGGAGTTATTAACGAACAACACGGACCAATCAAAGCGCGATCTAGACATGCGACGACACGTTCGGCCAACTGACAGTTGGGCCCACTGTGCTAACTCGCGTCTAGGTCGCGCTCTGATTGGTCCGTGTTTTTCGTTAATAACTCCTAAACAAAGCTGTGGACGCCATTATTTTTAAGGAAAATGTCGCAAATAAAACAGATATAAGCAGTTTTGCGTTGCTTATTCGTCTCTTGACGACACAAACGACATGACGGACGGTTATGACGCGGTGCCAATGGTGGTGCGGTATCTCTGTTCGGCGGTGGTATCATTACTTGGAATGCTTCTATAGCCGCACGTATCTTCGGATAGCAGGTAACATGCGAATGTTTAGCCCGTTCTGCAATAGTAGACGTAACTAGTTGCCTGCTCAATTTCTTCAGAAATGAACGTCTTTGGTCTGACTAACGTGGTGATCAATTCATCGTAGATAATGAATAATGCGAGTCCAGCAATGTCAACGATGTTGTAAAACATGGCAGGCGGCCATCGTTTTGTTGCACGTTTACACGAATATGTACCCAACATTTGAAATCTGCAGCGATTTTTAGGTCGACAAATAATAAAGAGGCAGCGCGTCACCGTCGCGCAGTGCAGATCGTGCACGTGCGTATCCGTACACAATCACTCATTTTCTCGCAGTACACCTTTTCATCAACAATTGTCCAACCCATAGAACACGAACAAATTACACGAAAATACCTGCACGATCAAAAATCAAGAACAAATTACATGGAAGTTAACACAAGGTCCCTGCGGACCTTGTCGAGCATCGACGCCATAAATGACTTCAACCCGACGTTTATGATGAAAAATTTCACGGAATCGTATCGATGACGATTGTAATCGCTTCCAGACATCCCTTTTATAAAAATCACGTAGGCTGCGGCTGTTCGGACGAACCGTATTGAAATGCCGCATCGTTGAAAACGTCATAGGTCCCCAGGGGCTTTGTCGGGCATCGGAGGGTTAAACGTTTCTAATCGTGTCTTAACACGTCTAGACGTGTTTAAACGTGTGTAATCGTGTCTTAAAACGTCCGAACTTGTCGAAACGTGTGTAAACACATCTAAACATGTATAACGATGATAAACACGTCTAAACTTGACTAAAAGTGTCGAAACGTGTCTAAACGTGTCGAAACATGTTTAAACGTGTCTAATCGTGTCTTAACACGTCTAGACGTGTTGAAACGTGTCTAATCGTGTCTTAAAACGTCCGAACTTGTCGAAACGTGTGTAAACACATCTAAACATGTATAACGATGATAAATACGTATAAACTTGACTAAAAGTGTCGAAACGTGTCTAAACGTGTCGAAACATGTTTAAACGTGTCTAATCGTGTCTTAAAACGTCCGAACTTGTCGAAACGTGTGTAAACACATCTAAACATGTATAACGATGATAAATACGTATAAACTTGACTAAAAGTGTCGAAACGTGTCTAAACGTGTCGAAACATGTTTAAACGTGTCTAATCGTGTCTTAACACGTCTAGACGTGTTTAAACGTGTGTAATCGTGTCTTAAAACGTCCGAACTTGTCGAAACGTGTGTAAACACATCTAAACATGTATAACGATGATAAATACGTATAAACTTGACTAAAAGTGACGAAACGTGTCTAAACGTGTCGAAACATGTTTAAACGTGTCTAATCGTGTCTTAACACGTCTAGACGTGTTTAAACGTGTGTAATCGTGTCTTAAAACGTCCGAACTTGTCGAAACGTGTGTAAACACATCTAAACATGTATAACGATGATAAACCCGTCTAAACTTGACTAAAAGTGTCGAAACGTGTCTAAACGTGTCGAAACATGTTTAAACGTGTCTAATCGTGTCTTAACACGTCTAGACGTGTTTAAACGTGTGTAATCGTGTCTTAAAACGTCCGAACTTGTCGAAACGTGTGTAAACACATCTAAACATGTATAACGATGATAAACCCGTCTAAACTTGACTAAAAGTGTCGAAACGTGTCTAAACGTGTCGAAACATGTTTAAACGTGTCTAATCGTGTCTTAAAACGTCCGAACTTGTCGAAACGTGTGTAAACACATCTAAACATGTATAACGATGATAAATACGTATAAACTTGACTAAAAGTGTCGAAACGTGTCTAAACGTGTCGAAACATGTTTAAACGTGTCTAATCGTGTCTTAACACGTCTAGACGTGTTTAAACGTGTGTAATCGTGTCTTAAAACGTCCGAACTTGTCGAAACGTGTGTAAACACATCTAAACATGTATAACGATGATAAACCCGTCTAAACTTGACTAAAAGTGTCGAAACGTGTCTAAACGTGTCGAAACATGTTTAAACGTGTCTAATCGTGTCTTAACACGTCTAGACGTGTTGAAACGTGTCTAATCGTGTCTTAACACGTCTAGACGTGTTTAAACGTGTGTAATCGTGTCTTAAAACGTCCGAACTTGTCGAAACGTGTGTAAACACATCTAAACATGTATAACGATGATAAATACGTATAAACTTGACTAAAAGTGTCGAAACGTGTCTAAACGTGTCGAAACATGTTTAAACGTGTCTAATCGTGTCTTAACACGTCTAGACGTGTTTAAACGTGTGTAATCGTGTCTTAAAACGTCCGAACTTGTCGAAACGTGTGTAAACACATCTAAACATGTATAACGATGATAAATACGTATAAACTTGACTAAAAGTGTCGAAACGTGTCTAAACGTGTCGAAACATGTTTAAACGTGTCTAATCGTGTCTTAACACGTCTAGACGTGTTTAAACGTGTGTAATCGTGTCTTAAAACGTCCGAACTTGTCGAAACGTGTGTAAACACATCTAAACATGTATAACGATGATAAACCCGTCTAAACTTGACTAAAAGTGTCGAAACGTGTCTAAACGTGTCGAAACATGTTTAAACGTGTCTAATCGTGTCTTAACACGTCTAGACGTGTTTAAACGTGTGTAATCGTGTCTTAAAACGTCCGAACTTGTCGAAACGTGTGTAAACACATCTAAACATGTATAACGATGATAAATACGTATAAACTTGACTAAAAGTGTCGAAACGTGTCTAAACGTGTCGAAACATGTTTAAACGTGTCTAATCGTGTCTTAACACGTCTAGACGTGTTTAAACGTGTGTAATCGTGTCTTAAAACGTCCGAACTTGTCGAAACGTGTGTAAACACATCTAAACATGTATAACGATGATAAACCCGTCTAAACTTGACTAAAAGTGTCGAAACGTGTCTAAACGTGTCGAAACATGTTTAAACGTGTCTAATCGTGTCTTAACACGTCTAGACGTGTTTAAACGTGTGTAATCGTGTCTTAAAACGTCCGAACTTGTCGAAACGTGTGTAAACACATCTAAACATGTATAACGATGATAAACCCGTCTAAACTTGACTAAAAGTGTCGAAACGTGTCTAAACGTGTCGAAACATGTTTAAACGTGTCTAATCGTGTCTTAAAACGTCCGAACTTGTCGAAACGTGTGTAAACACATCTAAACATGTATAACGATGATAAATACGTATAAACTTGACTAAAAGTGTCGAAACGTGTCTAAACGTGTCGAAACATGTTTAAACGTGTCTAATCGTGTCTTAACACGTCTAGACGTGTTTAAACGTGTGTAATCGTGTCTTAAAACGTCCGAACTTGTCGAAACGTGTGTAAACACATCTAAACATGTATAACGATGATAAATACGTATAAACTTGACTAAAAGTGTCGAAACGTGTCTAAACGTGTCGAAACATGTTTAAACGTGTCTAATCGTGTCTTAACACGTCTAGACGTGTTTAAACGTGTGTAATCGTGTCTTAAAACGTCCGAACTTGTCGAAACGTGTGTAAACACATCTAAACATGTATAACGATGATAAACCCGTCTAAACTTGACTAAAAGTGTCGAAACGTGTCTAAACGTGTCGAAACATGTTTAAACGTGTCTAATCGTGTCTTAAAACGTCCGAACTTGTCGAAACGTGTGTAAACACATCTAAACATGTATAACGATGATAAATACGTATAAACTTGACTAAAAGTGTCGAAACGTGTCTAAACGTGTCGAAACATGTTTAAACGTTTCTAATCGTGTCTTAACACGTCTAGACGTGTTTAAACGTGTGTAATCGTGTCTTAAAACGTCCGAACTTGTCGAAACGTGTGTAAACACATCTAAACATGTATAACGATGATAAACACGTCTAAACTTGACTAAAAGTGTCGAAACGTGTCTAAACGTGTCGAAACATGTTTAAACGTGTCTAATCGTGTCTTAACACGTCTAGACGTGTTTAAACGTGTGTAATCGTGTCTTAAAACGTCCGAACTTGTCGAAACGTGTGTAAACACATCTAAACATGTATAACGATGATAAACCCGTCTAAACTTGACTAAAAGTGTCGAAACGTGTCTAAACGTGTCGAAACATGTTTAAACGTGTCTAATCGTGTCTTAACACGTCTAGACGTGTTTAAACGTGTGTAATCGTGTCTTAAAACGTCCGAACTTGTCGAAACGTGTGTAAACACATCTAAACATGTATAACGATGATAAACCCGTCTAAACTTGACTAAAAGTGTCGAAACGTGTCTAAACGTGTCGAAACATGTTTAAACGTGTCTAATCGTGTCTTAAAACGTCCGAACATGTCGAAACGTGTGTAAACACATCTAAACATGTATAACGATGATAAATACGTATATACTTGACTAAAAGTGTCGTAACGTGTCTAAACGTGTCGAAACATGTTTAAACGTGTCTAATCGTGTCTTAACACGTCTAGACGTGTTTAAACGTGTGTAATCGTGTCTTAACACGTCCGAACTTGTCGAAACGTGTGTAAACACATCTAAACATGTATAACGATGATAAACCCGTCTAAACTTGACTAAAAGTGTCGAAACGTGTCTAAACGTGTCGAAACATGTTTAAACGTGTCTAATCGTGTCTTAACACGTCTAGACGTGTTGAAACGTGTCTAATCGTGTCTTAACACGTCTAGACGTGTTTAAACGTGTGTAATCGTGTCTTAAAACGTCCGAACTTGTCGAAACGTGTGTAAACACATCTAAACATGTATAACGATGATAAATACGTATAAACTTGACTAAAAGTGTCGAAACGTGTCTAAACGTGTCGAAACATGTTTAAACGTGTCTAATCGTGTCTTAACACGTCTAGACGTGTTTAAACGTGTGTAATCGTGTCTTAAAACGTCCGAACTTGTCGAAACGTGTGTAAACACATCTAAACATGTATAACGATGATAAATACGTATAAACTTGACTAAAAGTGTCGAAACGTGTCTAAACGTGTCGAAACATGTTTAAACGTGTCTAATCGTGTCTTAACACGTCTAGACGTGTTTAAACGTGTGTAATCGTGTCTTAAAACGTCCGAACTTGTCGAAACGTGTGTAAACACATCTAAACATGTATAACGATGATAAATACGTATAAACTTGACTAAAAGTGACGAAACGTGTCTAAACGTGTCGAAACATGTTTAAACGTGTCTAATCGTGTCTTAACACGTCTAGACGTGTTTAAACGTGTGTAATCGTGTCTTAAAACGTCCGAACTTGTCGAAACGTGTGTAAACACATCTAAACATGTATAACGATGATAAACCCGTCTAAACTTGACTAAAAGTGTCGAAACGTGTCTAAACGTGTCGAAACATGTTTAAACGTGTCTAATCGTGTCTTAAAACGTCCGAACTTGTCGAAACGTGTGTAAACACATCTAAACATGTATAACGATGATAAATACGTATAAACTTGACTAAAAGTGTCGAAACGTGTCTAAACGTGTCGAAACATGTTTAACCCTCCGATGCCCAACAACTTTTTCAACGGTCATAGCCCGACAAGGTCCCCAGGGACCTTCTCTATTAATATGGCGTGAGATGCGTATAATAGTTTTTTATTCTAGCCGTAATGGTGTTATTACATTTTTTTGTGTTTCTATGTTTGTTTCTATGCTGCAAAATGTGTATGTATATACAGGGTGTCCCAAAATTCCTCCGACACCCGAAAATGGAAGGTTCCTTGGGTCATTTGAAACGACATTTTCTTTTACAAAAATTGCGTCCGCGGCTTTGTTTAGGAGTTATTAACGAACAACACGGACCAATCAAAGCGCGATCTAGACATGCGACGACACGTTCGGCCAACTGACAGTTGGGCCCACTGTGCTAACTCGCGTCTAGGTCGCGCTCTGATTGGTCCGTGTTTTTCGTTAATAACTCCTAAACAAAGCTGTGGACGCCATTATTTTTAAGGAAAATGTCGCAAATAAAACAGATATAAGCAGTTTTGCGTTGCTTATTCGTCTCTTGACGACACAAACGACATGACGGACGGTTATGACGCGGTGCCAATGGTGGTGCGGTATCTCTGTTCGGCGGTGGTATCATTACTTGGAATGCTTCTATAGCCGCACGTATCTTCGGATAGCAGGTAACATGCGAATGTTTAGCCCGTTCTGCAATAGTAGACGTAACTAGTTGCCTGCTCAATTTCTTCAGAAATGAACGTCTTTGGTCTGACTAACGTGGTGATCAATTCATCGTAGATAATGAATAATGCGAGTCCAGCAATGTCAACGATGTTGTAAAACATGGCAGGCGGCCATCGTTTTGTTGCACGTTTACACGAATATGTACCCAACATTTGAAATCTGCAGCGATTTTTAGGTCGACAAATAATAAAGAGGCAGCGCGTCACCGTCGCGCAGTGCAGATCGTGCACGTGCGTATCCGTACACAATCACTCATTTTCTCGCAGTACACCTTTTCATCAACAATTGTCCAACCCATAGAACACGAACAAATTACACGAAAATACCTGCACGATAAAAAATCAAGAACAAATTACATGGAAGTTAACACAAGGTCCCTGCGGACCTTGTCGAGCATCGACGCCATAAATGACTTCAACCCGACGTTTATGATGAAAAATTTCACGGAATCGTATCGATGACGATTGTAATCGCTTCCAGACATCCCTTTTATAAAAATCACGTAGGCTGCGGCTGTTCGGACGAACCGTATTGAAATGCCGCATCGTTGAAAACGTCATAGGTCCCCAGGGGCTTTGTCGGGCATCGGAGGGTTAAACGTTTCTAATCGTGTCTTAACACGTCTAGACGTGTTTAAACGTGTGTAATCGTGTCTTAAAACGTCCGAACTTGTCGAAACGTGTGTAAACACATCTAAACATGTATAACGATGATAAACACGTCTAAACTTGACTAAAAGTGTCGAAACGTGTCTAAACGTGTCGAAACATGTTTAAACGTGTCTAATCGTGTCTTAACACGTCTAGACGTGTTGAAACGTGTCTAATCGTGTCTTAAAACGTCCGAACTTGTCGAAACGTGTGTAAACACATCTAAACATGTATAACGATGATAAATACGTATAAACTTGACTAAAAGTGTCGAAACGTGTCTAAACGTGTCGAAACATGTTTAAACGTGTCTAATCGTGTCTTAAAACGTCCGAACTTGTCGAAACGTGTGTAAACACATCTAAACATGTATAACGATGATAAATACGTATAAACTTGACTAAAAGTGTCGAAACGTGTCTAAACGTGTCGAAACATGTTTAAACGTGTCTAATCGTGTCTTAACACGTCTAGACGTGTTTAAACGTGTGTAATCGTGTCTTAAAACGTCCGAACTTGTCGAAACGTGTGTAAACACATCTAAACATGTATAACGATGATAAATACGTATAAACTTGACTAAAAGTGACGAAACGTGTCTAAACGTGTCGAAACATGTTTAAACGTGTCTAATCGTGTCTTAACACGTCTAGACGTGTTTAAACGTGTGTAATCGTGTCTTAAAACGTCCGAACTTGTCGAAACGTGTGTAAACACATCTAAACATGTATAACGATGATAAACCCGTCTAAACTTGACTAAAAGTGTCGAAACGTGTCTAAACGTGTCGAAACATGTTTAAACGTGTCTAATCGTGTCTTAACACGTCTAGACGTGTTTAAACGTGTGTAATCGTGTCTTAAAACGTCCGAACTTGTCGAAACGTGTGTAAACACATCTAAACATGTATAACGATGATAAACCCGTCTAAACTTGACTAAAAGTGTCGAAACGTGTCTAAACGTGTCGAAACATGTTTAAACGTGTCTAATCGTGTCTTAAAACGTCCGAACTTGTCGAAACGTGTGTAAACACATCTAAACATGTATAACGATGATAAATACGTATAAACTTGACTAAAAGTGTCGAAACGTGTCTAAACGTGTCGAAACATGTTTAAACGTGTCTAATCGTGTCTTAACACGTCTAGACGTGTTTAAACGTGTGTAATCGTGTCTTAAAACGTCCGAACTTGTCGAAACGTGTGTAAACACATCTAAACATGTATAACGATGATAAACCCGTCTAAACTTGACTAAAAGTGTCGAAACGTGTCTAAACGTGTCGAAACATGTTTAAACGTGTCTAATCGTGTCTTAACACGTCTAGACGTGTTGAAACGTGTCTAATCGTGTCTTAACACGTCTAGACGTGTTTAAACGTGTGTAATCGTGTCTTAAAACGTCCGAACTTGTCGAAACGTGTGTAAACACATCTAAACATGTATAACGATGATAAATACGTATAAACTTGACTAAAAGTGTCGAAACGTGTCTAAACGTGTCGAAACATGTTTAAACGTGTCTAATCGTGTCTTAACACGTCTAGACGTGTTTAAACGTGTGTAATCGTGTCTTAAAACGTCCGAACTTGTCGAAACGTGTGTAAACACATCTAAACATGTATAACGATGATAAATACGTATAAACTTGACTAAAAGTGACGAAACGTGTCTAAACGTGTCGAAACATGTTTAAACGTGTCTAATCGTGTCTTAACACGTCTAGACGTGTTTAAACGTGTGTAATCGTGTCTTAAAACGTCCGAACTTGTCGAAACGTGTGTAAACACATCTAAACATGTATAACGATGATAAACCCGTCTAAACTTGACTAAAAGTGTCGAAACGTGTCTAAACGTGTCGAAACATGTTTAAACGTGTCTAATCGTGTCTTAACACGTCTAGACGTGTTTAAACGTGTGTAATCGTGTCTTAAAACGTCCGAACTTGTCGAAACGTGTGTAAACACATCTAAACATGTATAACGATGATAAATACGTATAAACTTGACTAAAAGTGTCGAAACGTGTCTAAACGTGTCGAAACATGTTTAAACGTGTCTAATCGTGTCTTAACACGTCTAGACGTGTTTAAACGTGTGTAATCGTGTCTTAAAACGTCCGAACTTGTCGAAACGTGTGTAAACACATCTAAACATGTATAACGATGATAAACCCGTCTAAACTTGACTAAAAGTGTCGAAACGTGTCTAAACGTGTCGAAACATGTTTAAACGTGTCTAATCGTGTCTTAACACGTCTAGACGTGTTTAAACGTGTGTAATCGTGTCTTAAAACGTCCGAACTTGTCGAAACGTGTGTAAACACATCTAAACATGTATAACGATGATAAACCCGTCTAAACTTGACTAAAAGTGTCGAAACGTGTCTAAACGTGTCGAAACATGTTTAAACGTGTCTAATCGTGTCTTAAAACGTCCGAACTTGTCGAAACGTGTGTAAACACATCTAAACATGTATAACGATGATAAATACGTATAAACTTGACTAAAAGTGTCGAAACGTGTCTAAACGTGTCGAAACATGTTTAAACGTGTCTAATCGTGTCTTAACACGTCTAGACGTGTTTAAACGTGTGTAATCGTGTCTTAAAACGTCCGAACTTGTCGAAACGTGTGTAAACACATCTAAACATGTATAACGATGATAAATACGTATAAACTTGACTAAAAGTGTCGAAACGTGTCTAAACGTGTCGAAACATGTTTAAACGTGTCTAATCGTGTCTTAACACGTCTAGACGTGTTTAAACGTGTGTAATCGTGTCTTAAAACGTCCGAACTTGTCGAAACGTGTGTAAACACATCTAAACATGTATAACGATGATAAACCCGTCTAAACTTGACTAAAAGTGTCGAAACGTGTCTAAACGTGTCGAAACATGTTTAAACGTGTCTAATCGTGTCTTAAAACGTCCGAACTTGTCGAAACGTGTGTAAACACATCTAAACATGTATAACGATGATAAATACGTATAAACTTGACTAAAAGTGTCGAAACGTGTCTAAACGTGTCGAAACATGTTTAAACGTTTCTAATCGTGTCTTAACACGTCTAGACGTGTTTAAACGTGTGTAATCGTGTCTTAAAACGTCCGAACTTGTCGAAACGTGTGTAAACACATCTAAACATGTATAACGATGATAAACACGTCTAAACTTGACTAAAAGTGTCGAAACGTGTCTAAACGTGTCGAAACATGTTTAAACGTGTCTAATCGTGTCTTAACACGTCTAGACGTGTTGAAACGTGTCTAATCGTGTCTTAAAACGTCCGAACTTGTCGAAACGTGTGTAAACACATCTAAACATGTATAACGATGATAAATACGTATAAACTTGACTAAAAGTGTCGAAACGTGTCTAAACGTGTCGAAACATGTTTAAACGTGTCTAATCGTGTCTTAACACGTCTAGACGTGTTTAAACGTGTGTAATCGTGTCTTAAAACGTCCGAACTTGTCGAAACGTGTGTAAACACATCTAAACATGTATAACGATGATAAACCCGTCTAAACTTGACTAAAAGTGTCGAAACGTGTCTAAACGTGTCGAAACATGTTTAAACGTGTCTAATCGTGTCTTAACACGTCTAGACGTGTTGAAACGTGTCTAATCGTGTCTTAACACGTCTAGACGTGTTTAAACGTGTGTAATCGTGTCTTAAAACGTCCGAACTTGTCGAAACGTGTGTAAACACATCTAAACATGTATAACGATGATAAATACGTATAAACTTGACTAAAAGTGTCGAAACGTGTCTAAACGTGTCGAAACATGTTTAAACGTGTCTAATCGTGTCTTAACACGTCTAGACGTGTTTAAACGTGTGTAATCGTGTCTTAAAACGTCCGAACTTGTCGAAACGTGTGTAAACACATCTAAACATGTATAACGATGATAAATACGTATAAACTTGACTAAAAGTGTCGAAACGTGTCTAAACGTGTCGAAACATGTTTAAACGTGTCTAATCGTGTCTTAACACGTCTAGACGTGTTTAAACGTGTGTAATCGTGTCTTAAAACGTCCGAACTTGTCGAAACGTGTGTAAACACATCTAAACATGTATAACGATGATAAACCCGTCTAAACTTGACTAAAAGTGTCGAAACGTGTCTAAACGTGTCGAAACATGTTTAAACGTGTCTAATCGTGTCTTAACACGTCTAGACGTGTTTAAACGTGTGTAATCGTGTCTTAAAACGTCCGAACTTGTCGAAACGTGTGTAAACACATCTAAACATGTATAACGATGATAAATACGTATAAACTTGACTAAAAGTGTCGAAACGTGTCTAAACGTGTCGAAACATGTTTAAACGTGTCTAATCGTGTCTTAACAAGTCTAGACGTGTTTAAACGTGTGTAATCGTGTCTTAAAACGTCCGAACTTGTCGAAACGTGTGTAAACACATCTAAACATGTATAACGATGATAAACCCGTCTAAACTTGACTAAAAGTGTCGAAACGTGTCTAAACGTGTCGAAACATGTTTAAACGTGTCTAATCGTGTCTTAACACGTCTAGACGTGTTTAAACGTGTGTAATCGTGTCTTAAAACGTCCGAACTTGTCGAAACGTGTGTAAACACATCTAAACATGTATAACGATGATAAACCCGTCTAAACTTGACTAAAAGTGTCGAAACGTGTCTAAACGTGTCGAAACATGTTTAAACGTGTCTAATCGTGTCTTAAAACGTCCGAACTTGTCGAAACGTGTGTAAACACATCTAAACATGTATAACGATGATAAATACGTATAAACTTGACTAAAAGTGTCGAAACGTGTCTAAACGTGTCGAAACATGTTTAAACGTGTCTAATCGTGTCTTAACACGTCTAGACGTGTTTAAACGTGTGTAATCGTGTCTTAAAACGTCCGAACTTGTCGAAACGTGTGTAAACACATCTAAACATGTATAACGATGATAAATACGTATAAACTTGACTAAAAGTGTCGAAACGTGTCTAAACGTGTCGAAACATGTTTAAACGTGTCTAATCGTGTCTTAACACGTCTAGACGTGTTTAAACGTGTGTAATCGTGTCTTAAAACGTCCGAACTTGTCGAAACGTGTGTAAACACATCTAAACATGTATAACGATGATAAACCCGTCTAAACTTGACTAAAAGTGTCGAAACGTGTCTAAACGTGTCGAAACATGTTTAAACGTGTCTAATCGTGTCTTAACACGTCTAGACGTGTTGAAACGTGTCTAATCGTGTCTTAACACGTCTAGACGTGTTTAAACGTGTGTAATCGTGTCTTAAAACGTCCGAACTTGTCGAAACGTGTGTAAACACATCTAAACATGTATAACGATGATAAATACGTATAAACTTGACTAAAAGTGTCGAAACGTGTCTAAACGTGTCGAAACATGTTTAAACGTGTCTAATCGTGTCTTAACACGTCTAGACGCGTTTAAACGTGTGTAATCGTGTCTTAAAACGTCCGAACTTGTCGAAACGTGTGTAAACACATCTAAACATGTATAACGATGATAAATACGTATAAACTTGACTAAAAGTGTCGAAACGTGTCTAAACGTGTCGAAACATGTTTAAACGTGTCTAATCGTGTCTTAACACGTCTAGACGTGTTTAAACGTGTGTAATCGTGTCTTAAAACGTCCGAACTTGTCGAAACGTGTGTAAACACATCTAAACATGTATAACGATGATAAATACGTATAAACTTGACTAAAAGTGACGAAACGTGTCTAAACGTGTCGAAACATGTTTAAACGTGTCTAATCGTGTCTTAACACGTCTAGACGTGTTTAAACGTGTGTAATCGTGTCTTAAAACGTCCGAACTTGTCGAAACGTGTGTAAACACATCTAAACATGTATAACGATGATAAATACGTATAAACTTGACTAAAAGTGTCGAAACGTGTCTAAACGTGTCGAAACATGTTTAAACGTGTCTAATCGTGTCTTAACACGTCTAGACGTGTTTAAACGTGTGTAATCGTGTCTTAAAACGTCCGAACTTGTCGAAACGTGTGTAAACACATCTAAACATGTATAACGATGATAAACCCGTCTAAACTTGACTAAAAGTGTCGAAACGTGTCTAAACGTGTCGAAACATGTTTAAACGTGTCTAATCGTGTCTTAACACGTCTAGACGTGTTTAAACGTGTGTAATCGTGTCTTAAAACGTCCGAACTTGTCGAAACGTGTGTAAACACATCTAAACATGTATAACGATGATAAACCCGTCTAAACTTGACTAAAAGTGTCGAAACGTGTCTAAACGTGTCGAAACATGTTTAAACGTGTCTAATCGTGTCTTAAAACGTCCGAACTTGTCGAAACGTGTGTAAACACATCTAAACATGTATAACGATGATAAATACGTATAAACTTGACTAAAAGTGTCGAAACGTGTCTAAACGTGTCGAAACATGTTTAAACGTGTCTAATCGTGTCTTAACACGTCTAGACGTGTTTAAACGTGTGTAATCGTGTCTTAAAACGTCCGAACTTGTCGAAACGTGTGTAAACACATCTAAACATGTATAACGATGATAAACCCGTCTAAACTTGACTAAAAGTGTCGAAACGTGTCTAAACGTGTCGAAACATGTTTAAACGTGTCTAATCGTGTCTTAACACGTCTAGACGTGTTGAAACGTGTCTAATCGTGTCTTAACACGTCTAGACGTGTTTAAACGTGTGTAATCGTGTCTTAAAACGTCCGAACTTGTCGAAACGTGTGTAAACACATCTAAACATGTATAACGATGATAAATACGTATAAACTTGACTAAAAGTGTCGAAACGTGTCTAAACGTGTCGAAACATGTTTAAACGTGTCTAATCGTGTCTTAACACGTCTAGACGTGTTTAAACGTGTGTAATCGTGTCTTAAAACGTCCGAACTTGTCGAAACGTGTGTAAACACATCTAAACATGTATAACGATGATAAATACGTATAAACTTGACTAAAAGTGTCGAAACGTGTCTAAACGTGTCGAAACATGTTTAAACGTGTCTAATCGTGTCTTAACACGTCTAGACGTGTTTAAACGTGTGTAATCGTGTCCTAAAACGTCCGAACTTGTCGAAACGTGTGTAAACACATCTAAACATGTATAACGATGATAAACCCGTCTAAACTTGACTAAAAGTGTCGAAACGTGTCTAAACGTGTCGAAACATGTTTAAACGTGTCTAATCGTGTCTTAACACGTCTAGACGTGTTTAAACGTGTTTAATCGTGTCTTAAAACGTCCGAACTTGTCGAAACGTGTGTAAACACATCTAAACATGTATAACGATGATAAACCCGTCTAAACTTGACTAAAAGTGTCGAAACGTGTCTAAACGTGTCGAAACATGTTTAAACGTGTCTAATCGTGTCTTAACACGTCTAGACGTGTTTAAACGTGTGTAATCGTGTCTTAAAACGTCCGAACTTGTCGAAACGTGTGTAAACACATCTAAACATGTATAACGATGATAAACCCGTCTAAACTTGACTAAAAGTGTCGAAACGTGTCTAAACGTGTCGAAACATGTTTAAACGTGTCTAATCGTGTCTTAAAACGTCCGAACTTGTCGAAACGTGTGTAAACACATCTAAACATGTATAACGATGATAAATACGTATAAACTTGACTAAAAGTGTCGAAACGTGTCTAAACGTGTCGAAACATGTTTAAACGTGTCTAATCGTGTCTTAACACGTCTAGACGTGTTTAAACGTGTGTAATCGTGTCTTAAAACGTCCGAACTTGTCGAAACGTGTGTAAACACATCTAAACATGTATAACGATGATAAACCCGTCTAAACTTGACTAAAAGTGTCGAAACGTGTCTAAACGTGTCGAAACATGTTTAAACGTGTCTAATCGTGTCTTAACACGTCTAGACGTGTTGAAACGTGTCTAATCGTGTCTTAACACGTCTAGACGTGTTTAAACGTGTGTAATCGTGTCTTAAAACGTCCGAACTTGTCGGAACGTGTGTAAACACATCTAAACATGTATAACGATGATAAATACGTATAAACTTGACTAAAAGTGTCGAAACGTGTCTAAACGTGTCGAAACATGTTTAAACGTGTCTAATCGTGTCTTAACACGTCTAGACGTGTTTAAACGTGTGTAATCGTGTCTTAAAACGTCCGAACTTGTCGAAACGTGTGTAAACACATCTAAACATGTATAACGATGATAAATACGTATAAACTTGACTAAAAGTGTCGAAACGTGTCTAAACGTGTCGAAACATGTTTAAACGTGTCTAATCGTGTCTTAACACGTCTAGACGTGTTTAAACGTGTGTAATCGTGTCTTAAAACGTCCGAACTTGTCGAAACGTGTGTAAACACATCTAAACATGTATAACGATGATAAATACGTATAAACTTGACTAAAAGTGACGAAACGTGTCTAAACGTGTCGAAACATGTTTAAACGTGTCTAATCGTGTCTTAACACGTCTAGACGTGTTTAAACGTGTGTAATCGTGTCTTAAAACGTCCGAACTTGTCGAAACGTGTGTAAACACATCTAAACATGTATAACGATGATAAACCCGTCTAAACTTGACTAAAAGTGTCGAAACGTGTCTAAACGTGTCGAAACATGTTTAAACGTGTCTAATCGTGTCTTAACACGTCTAGACGTGTTTAAACGTGTGTAATCGTGTCTTAAAACGTCCGAACTTGTCGAAACGTGTGTAAACACATCTAAACATGTATAACGATGATAAACCCGTCTAAACTTGACTAAAAGTGTCGAAACGTGTCTAAACGTGTCGAAACATGTTTAAACGTGTCTAATCGTGTCTTAACACGTCTAGACGTGTTTAAACGTGTGTAATCGTGTCTTAAAACGTCCGAACTTGTCGAAACGTGTGTAAACACATCTAAACATGTATAACGATGATAAACCCGTCTAAACTTGACTAAAAGTGTCGAAACGTGTCTAAACGTGTCGAAACATGTTTAAACGTGTCTAATCGCGTCTTAACACGTCTAGACGTGTTTAAACGTGTGTTAACACATCTAAACATGTATAACGATGATAAATACGTATAAACTTGACTAAAAGTGTCGAAACGTGTCTAAACGTGTCGAAACATGTTTAAACGTGTCTAATCGTGTCTTAACACGTCTAGACGTGTTTAAACGTGTGTAATCGTGTCTTAAAACGTCCGAACTTGTCGAAACGTGTGTAAACACATCTAAACATGTATAACGATGATAAATACGTATAAACTTGACTAAAAGTGACGAAACGTGTCTAAACGTGTCGAAACATGTTTAAACGTGTCTAATCGTGTCTTAACACGTCTAGACGTGTTTAAACGTGTGTAATCGTGTCTTAAAACGTCCGACTTGTCGAAACGTGTGTAAACACATCTAAACA
Organism: Lasioglossum villosulum; assembly: GCA_963971365.1. Classification (NCBI taxonomy): domain Eukaryota; kingdom Metazoa; phylum Arthropoda; class Insecta; order Hymenoptera; family Halictidae; genus Lasioglossum; species Lasioglossum villosulum. The sequence continues at coordinate 40,005 of CAXARU010000028.1, read as the reverse complement.
TGTATAACGATGATAAATACGTATAAACTTGACTAAAAGTGACGAAACGTGTCTAAACGTGTCGAAACATGTTTAAACGTGTCTAATCGTGTCTTAACACGTCTAGACGTGTTTAAACGTGTGTAATCGTGTCTTAAAACGTCCGAACTTGTCGAAACGTGTGTAAACACATCTAAACATGTATAACGATGATAAACCCGTCTAAACTTGACTAAAAGTGTCGAAACGTGTCTAAACGTGTCGAAACATGTTTAAACGTGTCTAATCGTGTCTTAACACGTCTAGACGTGTTTAAACGTGTGTAATCGTGTCTTAAAACGTCCGAACTTGTCGAAACGTGTGTAAACACATCTAAACATGTATAACGATGATAAACCCGTCTAAACTTGACTAAAAGTGTCGAAACGTGTCTAAACGTGTCGAAACATGTTTAAACGTGTCTAATCGTGTCTTAAAACGTCCGAACTTGTCGAAACGTGTGTAAACACATCTAAACATGTATAACGATGATAAATACGTATAAACTTGACTAAAGTGTCGAAACGTGTCTAAACGTGTCGAAACATGTTTAAACGTGTCTAATCGTGTCTTAACACGTCTAGACGTGTTTAAACGTGTGTAATCGTGTCTTAAAACGTCCGAACTTGTCGAAACGTGTGTAAACACATCTAAACATGTATAACGATGATAAATACGTATAAACTTGAATAAAAGTGACGAAACGTGTCTAAAACGTGTCGAAACATGTTTAAACGTGTCTAATCGTGTCTTAACACGTCTAGACGTGTTTAAACGTGTGTAATCGTGTCTTAAAACGTCCGAACTTGTCGAAACGTGTGTAAACACATCTAAACATGTATAACGATGATAAACCCGTCTAAACTTGACTAAAAGTGTCGAAACGTGTCTAAACGTGTCGAAACATGTTTAAACGTGTCTAATCGTGTCTTAACACGTCTAGACGTGTTTAAACGTGTGTAAACACATCTAAACATGTATAACGATGATAAATACGTATAAACTTGACTAAAAGTGTCGAAACGTGTCTAAACGTGTCGAAACATGTTTAAACGTGTCTAATCGTGTCTTAACACGTCTAGACGTGTTTAAACGTGTGTAATCGTGTCTTAAAACGTCCGAACTTGTCGAAACGTGTGTAAACACATCTAAACATGTATAACGATGATAAATACGTATAAACTTGACTAAAAGTGACGAAACGTGTCTAAACGTGTCGAAACATGTTTAAACGTGTCTAATCGTGTCTTAACACGTCTAGACGTGTTTAAACGTGTGTAATCGTGTCTTAAAACGTCCGAACTTGTCGAAACGTGTGTAAACACATCTAAACATGTATAACGATGATAAACCCGTCTAAACTTGACTAAAAGTGTCGAAACGTGTCTAAACGTGTCGAAACATGTTTAAACGTGTCTAATCGTGTCTTAACACGTCTAGACGTGTTTAAACGTGTGTAATCGTGTCTTAAAACGTCCGAACTTGTCGAAACGTGTGTAAACACATCTAAACATGTATAACGATGATAAACCCGTCTAAACTTGACTAAAAGTGTCGAAACGTGTCTAAACGTGTCGAAACATGTTTAAACGTGTCTAATCGTGTCTTAACACGTCTAGACGTGTTTAAACGTGTGTAATCGTGTCTTAAAACGTCCGAACTTGTCGAAACGTGTGTAAACACATCTAAACATGTATAACGATGATAAACCCGTCTAAACTTGACTAAAAGTGTCGAAACGTGTCTAAACGTGTCGAAACATGTTTAAACGTGTCTAATCGTGTCTTAACACGTCTAGACGTGTTTAAACGTGTGTAAACACATCTAAACATGTATAACGATGATAAATACGTATAAACTTGACTAAAAGTGTCGAAACGTGTCTAAACGTGTCGAAACATGTTTAAACGTGTCTAATCGTGTCTTAACACGTCTAGACGTGTTTAAACGTGTGTAATCGTGTCTTAAAACGTCCGAACTTGTCGAAACGTGTGTAAACACATCTAAACATGTATAACGATGATAAATACGTATAAACTTGACTAAAAGTGACGAAACGTGTCTAAACGTGTCGAAACATGTTTAAACGTGTCTAATCGTGTCTTAACACGTCTAGACGTGTTTAAACGTGTGTAATCGTGTCTTAAAACGTCCGAACTTGTCGAAACGTGTGTAAACACATCTAAACATGTATAACGATGATAAACTCGTCTAAACTTGACTAAAAGTGTCGAAACGTGTCTAAACGTGTCGAAACATGTTTAAACGTGTCTAATCGTGTCTTAACACGTCTAGACGTGTTTAAACGTGTGTAATCGTGTCTTAAATCGTCCGAACTTGTCGAAACGTGTGTAAACACATCTAAACATGTATAACGATGATAAACCCGTCTAAACTTGACTAAAAGTGTCGAAACGTGTCTAAACGTGTCGAAACATGTTTAAACGTGTCTAATCGTGTCTTAACACGTCTAGACGTGTTTAAACGTGTGTAATCGTGTCTTAAAACGTCCGAACTTGTCGAAACGTGTGTAAACACATCTAAACATGTATAACGATGATAAACCCGTCTAAACTTGACTAAAAGTGTCGAAACGTGTCTAAACGTGTCGAAACATGTTTAAACGTGTCTAATCGTGTCTTAAAACGTCCGAACTTGTCGAAACGTGTGTAAACACATCTAAACATGTATAACGATGATAAATACGTATAAACTTGACTAAAAGTGTCGAAACGTGTCTAAACGTGTCGAAACATGTTTAAACGTGTCTAATCGTGTCTTAACACGTCTAGACGTGTTTAAACGTGTGTAATCGTGTCTTAAAACGTCCGAACTTGTCGAAACGTGTGTAAACACATCTAAACATGTATAACGATGATAAATACGTATAAACTTGACTAAAAGTGTCGAAACGTGTCTAAACGTGTCGAAACATGTTTAAACGTGTCTAATCGTGTCTTAACACGTCTAGACGTGTTTAAACGTGTGTAATCGTGTCTTAAAACGTCCGAACTTGTCGAAACGTGTGTAAACACATCTAAACATGTATAACGATGATAAACCCGTCTAAACTTGACTAAAAGTGTCGAAACGTGTCTAAACGTGTCGAAACATGTTTAAACGTGTCTAATCGTGTCTTAACACGTCTAGACGTGTTTAAACGTGTGTAATCGTGTCTTAAAACGTCCGAACTTGTCGAAACGTGTGTAAACACATCTAAACATGTATAACGATGATAAACCCGTCTAAACTTGACTAAAAGTGTCGAAACGTGTCTAAACGTGTCGAAACATGTTTAAACGTGTCTAATCGTGTCTTAACACGTCTAGACGTGTTTAAACGTGTGTAATCGTGTCTTAAAACGTCCGAACTTGTCGAAACGTGTGTAAACACATCTAAACATGTATAACGATGATAAACCCGTCTAAACTTGACTAAAAGTGTCGAAACATGTCTAAACGTGTCGAAACATGTTTAAACGTGTCTAATCGTGTCTTAACACGTCTAGACGTGTTTAAACGTGTGTAATCGTGTCTTAAAACGTCCGAACTTGTCGAAACGTGTGTAAACACATCTAAACATGTATAACGATGATAAACCTGTCTAAACTTGACTAAAAGTGTCGAAACGTGTCTAAACGTGTCGAAACATGTTTAAACGTGTCTAATCGTGTCTTAACACGTCTAGACGTGTTTAAACGTGTGTAATCGTGTCTTAAAACGTCCGAACTTGTCGAAACGTGTGTAAACACATCTAAACATGTATAACGATGATAAACCCGTCTAAACTTGACTAAAAGTGTCGAAACGTGTCTAAACGTGTCGAAACATGTTTAAACGTGTCTAATCGTGTCTTAAAACGTCCGAACTTGTCGAAACGTGTGTAAACACATCTAAACATGTATAACGATGATAAATACGTATAAACTTGACTAAAAGTGTCGAAACGTGTCTAAACGTGTCGAAACATGTTTAAACGTGTCTAATCGTGTCTTAACACGTCTAGACGTGTTTAAACGTGTGTAATCGTGTCTTAAAACGTCCGAACTTGTCGAAACGTGTGTAAACACATCTAAACATGTATAACGATGATAAACCCGTCTAAACTTGACTAAAAGTGTCGAAACATGTCTAAACGTGTCGAAACATGTTTAAACGTGTCTAATCGTGTCTTAACACGTCTAGACGTGTTTAAACGTGTGTAATCGTGTCTTAAAACGTCCGAACTTGTCGAAACGTGTGTAAACACATCTAAACATGTATAACGATGATAAACCTGTCTAAACTTGACTAAAAGTGTCGAAACGTGTCTAAACGTGTCGAAACATGTTTAAACGTGTCTAATCGTGTCTTAACACGTCTAGACGTGTTTAAACGTGTGTAATCGTGTCTTAAAACGTCCGAACTTGTCGAAACGTGTGTAAACACATCTAAACATGTATAACGATGATAAACCCGTCTAAACTTGACTAAAAGTGTCGAAACGTGTCTAAACGTGTCGAAACATGTTTAAACGTGTCTAATCGTGTCTTAAAACGTCCGAACTTGTCGAAACGTGTGTAAACACATCTAAACATGTATAACGATGATAAATACGTATAAACTTGACTAAAAGTGTCGAAACGTGTCTAAACGTGTCGAAACATGTTTAAACGTGTCTAATCGTGTCTTAACACGTCTAGACGTGTTTAAACGTGTGTAATCGTATCTTAAAACGTCCGAACTTGTCGAAACGTGTGTAAACACATCTAAACATGTATAACGATGATAAATACGTATAAACTTGACTAAAAGTGACGAAACGTGTCTAAACGTGTCGAAACATGTTTAAACGTGTCTAATCGTGTCTTAACACGTCTAGACGTGTTTAAACGTGTGTAATCGTGTCTTAAAACGTCCGAACTTGTCGAAACGTGTGTAAACACATCTAAACATGTATAACGATGATAAACCCGTCTAAACTTGACTAAAAGTGTCGAAACGTGTCTAAACGTGTCGAAACATGTTTAAACGTGTCTAATCGTGTCTTAACACGTCTAGACGTGTTTAAACGTGTGTAATCGTGTCTTAAAACGTCCGAACTTGTCGAAACGTGTGTAAACACATCTAAACATGTATAACGATGATAAACCCGTCTAAACTTGACTAAAAGTGTCGAAACGTGTCTAAACGTGTCGAAACATGTTTAAACGTGTCTAATCGTGTCTTAACACGTCTAGACGTGTTTAAACGTGTGTAATCGTGTCTTAAAACGTCCGAACTTGTCGAAACGTGTGTAAACACATCTAAACATGTATAACGATGATAAACCCGTCTAAACTTGACTAAAAGTGTCGAAACGTGTCTAAACGTGTCGAAACATGTTTAAACGTGTCTAATCGTGTCTTAAAACGTCCGAACTTGTCGAAACGTGTGTAAACACATCTAAACATGTATAACGATGATAAATACGTATAAACTTGACTAAAAGTGTCGAAACGTGTCTAAACGTGTCGAAACATGTTTAAACGTGTCTAATCGTGTCTTAACACGTCTAGACGTGTTTAAACGTGTGTAATCGTGTCTTAAAACGTCCGAACTTGTCGAAACGTGTGTAAACACATCTAAACATGTATAACGATGATAAACCCGTCTAAACTTGACTAAAAGTGTCGAAACGTGTCTAAACGTGTCGAAACATGTTTAAACGTGTCTAATCGTGTCTTAACACGTCTAGACGTGTTTAAACGTGTGTAATCGTGTCTTAAAACGTCAGAACTTGTCGAAACGTGTGTAAACACATCTAAACATGTATAACGATGATAAACCCGTCTAAACTTGACTAAAAGTGTCGAAACGTGTCTAAACGTGTCGAAACATGTTTAAACGTGTGTAATCGTGTCTTAAAACGTCCGAACTTGTCGAAACGTGTGTAAACACATCTAAACATGTATAACGATGATAAATACGTATAAACTTGACTAAACGTGACGAAACGTGTCTAAACGTGTCGAAACATGTTTAAACGTGTCTAATCGTGTCTTAACACGTCTAGACGTGTTTAAACGTGTGTAATCGTGTCTTAAAACGTCCGAACTTGTCGAAACGTGTGTAAACACATCTAAACATGTATAACGATGATAAACCCGTCTAAACTTGACTAAAAGTGTCGAAACGTGTCTAAACGTGTCGAAACATGTTTAAACGTGTCTAATCGTGTCTTAACACGTCTAGACGTGTTTAAACGTGTGTAATCGTGTCTTAAAACGTCAGAACTTGTCGAAACGTGTGTAAACACATCTAAACATGTATAACGATGATAAACCCGTCTAAACTTGACTAAAAGTGTCGAAACGTGTCTAAACGTGTCGAAACATGTTTAAACGTGTGTAATCGTGTCTTAAAACGTCCGAACTTGTCGAAACGTGTGTAAACACATCTAAACATGTATAACGATGATAAATACGTATAAACTTGACTAAACGTGACGAAACGTGTCTAAACGTGTCGAAACATGTTTAAACGTGTCTAATCGTGTCTTAACACGTCTAGACGTGTTTAAACGTGTGTAATCGTGTCTTAAAACGTCCGAACTTGTCGAAACGTGTGTAAACACATCTAAACATGTATAACGATGATAAACCCGTCTAAACTTGACTAAAAGTGTCGAAACGTGTCTAAACGTGTCGAAACATGTTTAAACGTGTCTAATCGTGTCTTAACACGTCTAGACGTGTTTAAACGTGTGTAATCGTGTCTTAAAACGTCCGAACTTGTCGAAACGTGTGTAAACACATCTAAACATGTATAACGATGATAAACCCGTCTAAACTTGACTAAAAGTGTCGAAACGTGTCTAAACGTGTCGAAACATGTTTAAACGTGTCTAATCGTGTCTTAACACGTCTAGACGTGTTTAAACGTGTGTAATCGTGTCTTAAAACGTCCGAACTTGTCGAAACGTGTGTAAACACATCTAAACATGTATAACGATGATAAACCCGTCTAAACTTGACTAAAAGTGTCGAAACGTGTCTAAACGTGTCGAAACATGTTTAAACGTGTCTAATCGTGTCTTAACACGTCTAGACGTGTTTAAACGTGTGTAATCGTGTCTTAAAACGTCCGAACTTGTCGAAACGTGTGTAAACACATCTAAACATGTATAACGATGATAAATACGTATAAACTTGACTAAAAGTGACGAAACGTGTCTAAACGTGTCGAAACATGTTTAAACGTGTCTAATCGTGTCTTAACACGTCTAGACGTTTTTAAACGTGTGTAATCGTGTCTTAAAACGTCCGAACTTGTCGAAACGTGTGTAAACACATCTAAACATGTATAACGATGATAAACCCGTCTAAACTTGACTAAAAGTGTCGAAACGTGTCTAAACGTGTCGAAACATGTTTAAACGTGTCTAATCGTGTCTTAACACGTCTAGACGTGTTTAAACGTGTGTAATCGTGTCTTAAAACGTCCGAACTTGTCGAAACGTGTGTAAACACATCTAAACATGTATAACCATGATAAACCCGTCTAAACTTGACTAAAAGTGTCGAAACGTGTCTAAACGTGTCGAAACATGTTTAAACGTGTCTAATCGTGTCTTAACACGTCTAGACGTGTTTAAACGTGTGTAATCGTGTCTTAAAACGTCCGAACTTGTCGAAACGTGTGTAAACACATCTAAACATGTATAACGATGATAAACCCGTCTAAACTTGACTAAAAGTGTCGAAACGTGTCTAAACGTGTCGAAACATGTTTAAACGTGTCTAATCGTGTCTTAAAACGTCCGAACTTGTCGAAACGTGTGTAAACACATCTAAACATGTATAACGATGATAAATACGTATAAACTTGACTAAAAGTGTCGAAACGTGTCTAAACGTGTCGAAACATGTTTAAACGTGTCTAATCGTGTCTTAACACGTCTAGACGTGTTTAAACGTGTGTAATCGTGTCTTAAAACGTCCGAACTTGTCGAAACGTGTGTAAACACATCTAAACATGTATAACGATGATAAATACGTATAAACTTGACTAAAAGTGTCGAAACGTGTCTAAACGTGTCGAAACATGTTTAAACGTGTCTAATCGTGTCTTAACACGTCTAGACGTGTTTAAACGTGTGTAATCGTGTCTTAAAACGTCCGAACTTGTCGAAACGTGTGTAAACACATCTAAACATGTATAACGATGATAAACCCGTCTAAACTTGACTAAAAGTGTCGAAACGTGTCTAAACGTGTCGAAACATGTTTAAACGTGTCTAATCGTGTCTTAACACGTCTAGACGTGTTGAAACGTGTCTAATCGTGTCTTAACACGTCTAGACGTGTTTAAACGTGTGTAATCGTGTCTTAAAACGTCCGAACTTGTCGAAACGTGTGTAAACACATCTAAACATGTATAACGATGATAAATACGTATAAACTTGACTAAAAGTGTCGAAACGTGTCTAAACGTGTCGAAACATGTTTAAACGTGTCTAATCGTGTCTTAACACGTCTAGACGTGTTTAAACGTGTGTAATCGTGTCTTAAAACGTCCGAACTTGTCGAAACGTGTGTAAACACATCTAAACATGTATAACGATGATAAATACGTATAAACTTGACTAAAAGTGTCGAAACGTGTCTAAACGTGTCGAAACATGTTTAAACGTGTCTAATCGTGTCTTAACACGTCTAGACGTGTTTAAACGTGTGTAATCGTGTCTTAAAACGTCCGAACTTGTCGAAACGTGTGTAAACACATCTAAACATGTATAACGATTATAAACCCGTCTAAACTTGACTAAAAGTGTCGAAACGTGTCTAAACGTGTCGAAACATGTTTAAACGTGTCTAATCGTGTCTTAACACGTCTAGACGTGTTTAAACGTGTGTAATCGTGTCTTAAAACGTCAGAACTTGTCGAAACGTGTGTAAACACATCTAAACATGTATAACGATGATAAACCCGTCTAAACTTGACTAAAAGTGTCGAAACGTGTCTAAACGTGTCGAAACATGTTTAAACGTGTCTAATCGTGTCTTAACACGTCTAGACGTGTTTAAACGTGTGTAATCGTGTCTTAAAACGTCCGAACTTGTCGAAACGTGTGTAAACACATCTAAACATGTATAACGATGATAAACCCGTATAAACTTGACTAAAAGTGTCGAAACGTGTCTAAACGTGTCGAAACATGTTTAAACGTGTCTAATCGTGTCTTAACACGTCTAGACGTGTTTAAACGTGTGTAATCGTGTCTTAAAACGTCCGAACTTGTCGGAACGTGTGTAAACACATCTAAACATGTATAACGATGATAAATACGTATAAACTTGACTAAAAGTGTCGAAACGTGTCTAAACGTGTCGAAACATGTTTAAACGTGTCTAATCGTGTCTTAACACGTCTAGACGTGTTTAAACGTGTGTAATCGTGTCTTAAAACGTCCGAACTTGTCGAAACGTGTGTAAACACATCTAAACATGTATAACGATGATAAACCCGTCTAAACTTGACTAAAAGTGTCGAAACGTGTCTAAACGTGTCGAAACATGTTTAAACGTGTCTAATCGTGTCTTAACACGTCTAGACGTGTTTAAACGTGTGTAATCGTGTCTTAAAACGTCCGAACTTGTCGAAACGTGTGTAAACACATCTAAACATGTATAACGATTATAAACCCGTCTAAACTTGACTAAAAGTGTCGAAACGTGTCTAAACGTGTCGAAACATGTTTAAACGTGTCTAATCGTGTCTTAACACGTCTAGACGTGTTTAAACGTGTGTAATCGTGTCTTAAAACGTCAGAACTTGTCGAAACGTGTGTAAACACATCTAAACATGTATAACGATGATAAACCCGTCTAAACTTGACTAAAAGTGTCGAAACGTGTCTAAACGTGTCGAAACATGTTTAAACGTGTCTAATCGTGTCTTAACACGTCTAGACGTGTTTAAACGTGTGTAATCGTGTCTTAAAACGTCCGAACTTGTCGAAACGTGTGTAAACACATCTAAACATGTATAACGATTATAAACCCGTCTAAACTTGACTAAAAGTGTCGAAACGTGTCTAAACGTGTCGAAATATGTTTAAACGTGTCTAATCGTGTCTTAACACGTCTAGACGTGTTTAAACGTGTGTAATCGTGTCTTAAAACGTCCGAACTTGTCGAAACGTGTGTAAACACATCTAAACATGTATAACGATGATAAACCCGTCTAAACTTGACTAAAAGTGTCGAAACGTGTCTAAACGTGTCGAAACATGTTTAAACGTGTCTAATCGTGTCTTAACACGTCTAGACGTGTTTAAACGTGTGTAATCGTGTCTTAAAACGTCCGAACTTGTCGAAACGTGTGTAAACACATCTAAACATGTATAACGATGATAAACCCGTCTAAACTTGACTAAAAGTGTCGAAACGTGTCTAAACGTGTCGAAACATGTTTAAACGTGTCTAATCGTGTCTTAACACGTCTAGACGTGTTTAATCGTGTGTAATCGTGTCTTAAAACGTCCGAACTTGTCGAAACGTGTGTAAACACATCTAAACATGTATAACGATGATAAACCCGTATAAACTTGACTAAAAGTGTCGAAACGTGTCTAAACGTGTCGAAACATGTTTAAACGTGTCTAATCGTGTCTTAACACGTCTAGACGTGTTTAAACGTGTGTAATCGTGTCTTAAAACGTCCGAACTTGTCGGAACGTGTGTAAACACATCTAAACATGTATAACGATGATAAATACGTATAAACTTGACTAAAAGTGTCGAAACGTGTCTAAACGTGTCGAAACATGTTTAAACGTGTCTAATCGTGTCTTAACACGTCTAGACGTGTTTAAACGTGTGTAATCGTGTCTTAAAACGTCCGAACTTGTCGAAACGTGTGTAAACACATCTAAACATGTATAACGATGATAAACCCGTCTAAACTTGACTAAAAGTGTCGAAACGTGTCTAAACGTGTCGAAACATGTTTAAACGTGTCTAATCGTGTCTTAACACGTCTAGACGTGTTTAAACGTGTGTAATCGTGTCTTAAAACGTCCGAACTTGTCGAAACGTGTGTAAACACATCTAAACATGTATAACGATGATAAATACGTATAAACTTGACTAAAAGTGTCGAAACGTGTCTAAACGTGTCGAAACATGTTTAAACGTGTCTAATCGCGTCTTAACACGTCTAGACGTGTTTAAACGTGTGTAATCGTGTCTTAAAACGTCCGAACTTGTCGAAACGTGTGTAAACACATCTAAACATGTATAACGATGATAAACCCGTCTAAACTTGACTAAAAGTGTCGAAACGTGTCTAAACGTGTCGAAACATGTTTAAACGTGTCTAATCGTGTCTTAACACGTCTAGACGTGTTTAAACGTGTGTAATCGTGTCTTAAAACGTCCGAACTTGTCGAAACGTGTGTAAACACATCTAAACATGTATAACGATGATAAACCCGTCTAAACTTGACTAAAAGTGTCGAAACGTGTCTAAACGTGTCGAAACATGTTTAAACGTGTCTAATCGTGTCTTAACACGTCTAGACGTGTTTAAACGTGTGTAATCGTGTCTTAAAACGTCCGAACTTGTCGGAACGTGTGTAAACACATCTAAACATGTATAACGATGATAAATACGTATAAACTTGACTAAAAGTGTCGAAACGTGTCTAAACGTGTCGAAACATGTTTAAACGTGTCTAATCGTGTCTTAACACGTCTAGACGTGTTTAAACGTGTGTAATCGTGTCTTAAAACGTCCGAACTTGTCGAAACGTGTGTAAACACATCTAAACATGTATAACGATGATAAACCCGTCTAAACTTGACTAAAAGTGTCGAAACGTGTCTAAACGTGTCGAAACATGTTTAAACGTGTCTAATCGTGTCTTAACACGTCTAGACGTGTTTAAACGTGTGTAATCGTGTCTTAAAACGTCCGAACTTGTCGAAACGTGTGTAAACATATCTAAACATGTATAACGATGATAAACCCGTCTAAACTTGACTAAAAGTGTCGAAACGTGTCTAAACGTGTCGAAACATGTTTAAACGTGTCTAATCGTGTCTTAACACGTCTAGACGTGTTTAAACGTGTGTAATCGTGTCTTAAAACGTCCGAACTTGTCGAAACGTGTGTAAACACATCTAAACATGTATAACGATGATAAACCCGTCTAAACTTGACTAAAAGTGTCGAAACGTGTCTAAACGTGTCGAAACATGTTTAAACGTGTCTAATCGTGTCTTAACACGTCTAGACGTGTTTAAACGTGTGTAATCGTGTCTTAAAACGTCCGAACTTGTCGAAACGTGTGTAAACACATCTAAACATGTATAACGATGATAAACCCGTCTAAACTTGACTAAAAGTGTCGAAACGTGTCTAAACGTGTCGGAACATGTTTAAACGTGTCTAATCGTGTCTTAACACGTCTAGACGTGTTGAAACGTGTCTAATCGTGTCTTAACACGTCTAGACGTGTTTAAACGTGTGTAATCGTGTCTTAAAACGTCCGAACTTGTCGAAACGTGTGTAAACACATCTAAACATGTATAACGATGATAAATACGTATAAACTTGACTAAAAGTGTCGAAACGTGTCTAAACGTGTCGAAACATGTTTAAACGTGTCTAATCGTGTCTTAACACGTCTAGACGTGTTTAAACGTGTGTAATCGTGTCTTAAAACGTCCGAACTTGTCGAAACGTGTGTAAACACATCTAAACATGTATAACGATGATAAACCCGTCTAAACTTGACTAAAAGTGTCGAAACGTGTCTAAACGTGTCGAAACATGTTTAAACGTGTCTAATCGTGTCTTAACACGTCTAGACGTGTTTAAACGTGTGTAATCGTGTCTTAAAACGTCCGAACTTGTCGAAACGTGTGTAAACACATCTAAACATGTATAACGATGATAAACCCGTATAAACTTGACTAAAAGTGTCGAAACGTGTCTAAACGTGTCGAAACATGTTTAAACGTGTCTAATCGTGTCTTAACACGTCTAGACGTGTTTAAACGTGTGTAATCGTGTCTTAAAACGTCCGAACTTGTCGATAGGTGTGTAAACACATCTAAACATGTATAACGATGATAAACCCGTCTAAACTTGACTAAAAGTGTCGAAACGTGTCTAAACGTGTCGAAACGTGTTTAAACGTGTCTAATCGTGTCTTAACACGTCTAGACGTGTTTAAACGTGTGTAATCGTGTCTTAAAACGTCCGAACTTGTCGGAACGTGTGTAAACACATCTAAACATGTATAACGATGATAAATACGTATAAACTTGACTAAAAGTGTCGAAACGTGTCTAAACGTGTCGAAACATGTCTAAACGTGTCTAATCGTGTCTTAACACGTCTAGACGTGTTTAAACGTGTGTAATCGTGTCTTAAAACGTCCGAACTTGTCGAAACGTGTGTAAACACATCTAAACATGTATAACGATGATAAACCCGTCTAAACTTGACTAAAAGTGTCGAAACGTGTCTAAACGTGTCGAAACATGTTTAAACGTGTCTAATCGTGTCTTAACACGTCTAGACGTGTTTAAACGTGTGTAATCGTGTCTTAAAACGTCCGAACTTGTCGAAACGTGTGTAAACACATCTAAACATGTATAACGATGATAAACCCGTCTAAACTTGACTAAAAGTGTCGAAACGTGTCTAAACGTGTCGAAACATGTTTAAACGTGTCTAATCGTGTCTTAAAACGTCCGAACTTGTCGAAACGTGTGTAAACACATCTAAACATGTATAACGATGTTAAATACGTATAAACTTGACTAAAAGTGTCGAAACGTGTCTAAACGTGTCGAAACATGTTTAAACGTGTCTAATCGTGTCTTAACACGTCTAGACGTGTTTAAACGTGTGTAATCGTGTCTTAAAACGTCCGAACTTGTCGAAACGTGTGTAAACACATCTAAACATGTATAACGATGATAAATACGTACAAACTTGACTAAAAGTGTCGAAACGTGTCTAAACGTGTCGAAACATGTTTAAACGTGTCTAATCGTGTCTTAACACGTCTAGACGTGTTTAAACGTGTGTGATCGTGTCTTAAAACGTCCGAACTTGTCGAAACGTGTGTAAACACATCTAAACATGTATAACGATGATAAACCCGTCTAAACTTGACTAAAATTGTCGAAACGTGTCTAAACGTGTCGAAACATGTTTAAACGTGTCTAATCGTGTCTTAACACGTCTAGACGTGTTTAAACGTGTGTAATCGTGTCTTAAAACGTCCGAACTTGTCGAAACGTGTGTAAACACATCTAAACATGTATAACGATGATAAATACGTATAAACTTGACTAAAAGTGTCGAAACGTGTCTAAACGTGTCGACACATGTTTAAACGTGTCTAATCGTGTCTTAACACGTCTAGACGTGTTGAAACGTGTCTAATCGTGTCTTAACACGTCTAGACGTGTTTAAACGTGTGTAATCGTGTCTTAAAACGTCCGAACTTGTCGAAACGTGTGTAAACACATCTAAACATGTATAACGATGATAAACACGTCTAAACTTGACTAAAAGTGTCGAAACGTGTCTAAACGTGTCGAAACATGTTTAAACGTGTCTAATCGTGTCTTAACACGTCTAGACGTGTTGAAACGTGTCTAATCGTGTTTTAACACGTCTAGACGTGTTTAAACGTGTGTAATCGTGTCTTAAAACGTCCGAACTTGTCGAAACGTGTGTTAACACATCTAAACATGTATAACGATGATAAACCCGTCTAAACTTGACTAAAAGTGTCGAAACGTGTCTAAACGTGTCGAAACATGTTTAAACGTGTCTAATCGTGTCTTAACACGTCTAGACGTGTTTAAACGTGTGTAATCGTGTCTTAAAACGTCCGAACTTGTCGAAACGTGTGTAAACACATCTAAACATGTATAACGATGATAAACCCGTATAAACTTGACTAAAAGTGTCGAAACGTGTCTAAACGTGTCGAAACATGTTTAAACGTGTCTAATCGTGTCTTAACACGTCTAGACGTGTTTAAACGTGTGTAATCGTGTCTTAAAACGTCCGAACTTGTCGAAACGTGTGTAAACACATCTAAACATGTATAACGATGATAAACCCGTCTAAACTTGACTAAAAGTGTCGAAACGTGTCTAAACGTGTCGAAACATGTTTAAACGTGTCTAATCGTGTCTTAACACGTCTAGACGTGTTTAAACGTGTGTAATCGTGTCTTAAAACGTCCGAACTTGTCGAAACGTGTGTAAACACATCTAAACATGTATAACGATGATAAACCCGTATAAACTTGACTAAAAGTGTCGAAACGTGTCTAAACGTGTCGAAACATGTTTAAACGTGTCTAATCGTGTCTTAACACGTCTAGACGTGTTTAAACGTGTGTAATCGTGTCTTAAAACGTCCGAACTTGTCGAAACGTGTGTAAACACATCTAAACATGTATAACGATTATAAACCCGTCTAAACTTGACTAAAAGTGTCGAAACGTGTCTAAACGTGTCGAAATATGTTTAAACGTGTCTAATCGTGTCTTAACACGTCTAGACGTGTTTAAACGTGTGTAATCGTGTCTTAAAACGTCCGAACTTGTCGAAACGTGTGTAAACACATCTAAACATGTATAACGATGATAAACCCGTATAAACTTGACTAAAAGTGTCGAAACGTGTCTAAACGTGTCGAAACATGTTTAAACGTGTCTAATCGTGTCTTAACACGTCTAGACGTGTTTAAACGTGTGTAATCGTGTCTTAAAACGTCCGAACTTGTCGAAACGTGTGTAAACACATCTAAACATGTATAACGATGATAAACCCGTATAAACTTGACTAAAAGTGTCGAAACGTGTCTAAACGTGTCGAAACATGTTTAAACGTGTCTAATCGTGTCTTAACACGTCTAGACGTGTTTAAACGTGTGTAATCGTGTCTTAAAACGTCCGAACTTGTCGAAACGTGTGTAAACACATCTAAACATGTATAACGATGATAAACCCGTCTAAACTTGACTAAAAGTGTCGAAACGTGTCTAAACGTGTCGACACATGTTTAAACGTGTCTAATCGTGTCTAAACACATCTAGACGTGTTTAAACGTGTGTAATCGTGTCTTAAAACGTCCGAACTTGTCGAAACGTGTGTAAACACATCTAAACATGTATAACGATGATAAACCCGTCTAAACTTGACTAAAAGTGTCGAAACGTGTCTAAACGTGTCGAAATATGTTTAAACGTGTCTAATCGTGTCTTAACACGTCTAGACGTGTTTAAACGTGTGTAATCGTGTCTTAAAACGTCCGAACTTGTCGAAACGTGTGTAAACACATCTAAACATGTATAACGATGATAAACCCGTCTAAACTTGACTAAAAGTGTCGAAACGTGTCTAAACGTGTCGAAACATGTTTAAACGTGTCTAATCGTGTCTTAACACGTCTAGACGTGTTTAAACGTGTGTAATCGTGTCTTAAAACGTCCGAACTTGTCGAAACGTGTGTAAACACATCTAAACATGTATAACGATGATAAATACGTATAAACTTGACTAAAAGTGTCGAAACGTGTCTAAACGTGTCGAAACATGTTTAAACGTGTCTAATCGTGTCTTAACACGTCTAGACGTGTTTAAACGTGTGTAATCGTGTCTTAAAACGTCCGAACTTGTCGAAACGTGTGTAAACACATCTAAACATGTATAACGATGATAAACCCGTCTAAACTTGACTAAAAGTGTCGAAACGTGTCTAAACGTGTCGAAACATGTTTAAACGTGTCTAATCGTGTCTTAACACGTCTAGACGTGTTTAAACGTGTGTAATCGTGTCTTAAAACGTCCGAACTTGTCGAAACGTGTGTAAACACATCTAAACATGTATAACGATGATAAACCCGTCTAAACTTGACTAAAAGTGTCGAAACGTGTCTAAACGTGTCGGAACATGTTTAAACGTGTCTAATCGTGTCTTAACACGTCTAGACGTGTTGAAACGTGTCTAATCGTGTCTTAACACGTCTAG
Source organism: Lasioglossum villosulum (assembly GCA_963971365.1). Lineage (NCBI taxonomy): Eukaryota > Metazoa > Arthropoda > Insecta > Hymenoptera > Halictidae > Lasioglossum > Lasioglossum villosulum. Next base: position 22,955 of record CAXARU010000028.1, on the reverse strand, counting down.
ACGTGTTTAAACGTGTGTAATCGTGTCTTAAAACGTCCGAACTTGTCGAAACGTGTGTAAACACATCTAAACATGTATAACGATGATAAATACGTATAAACTTGACTAAAAGTGTCGAAACGTGTCTAAACGTGTCGAAACATGTTTAAACGTGTCTAATCGTGTCTTAACACGTCTAGACGTGTTTAAACGTGTGTAATCGTGTCTTAAAACGTCCGAACTTGTCGAAACGTGTGTAAACACATCTAAACATGTATAACGATGATAAATACGTATAAACTTGACTAAAAGTGTCGAAACGTGTCTAAACGTGTCGAAACATGTTTAAACGTGTCTAATCGTGTCTTAACACGTCTAGACGTGTTTAAACGTGTGTAATCGTGTCTTAAAACGTCCGAACTTGTCGAAACGTGTGTAAACACATCTAAACATGTATAACGATGATAAACCCGTCTAAACTTGACTAAAAGTGTCGAAACGTGTCTAAACGTGTCGAAACATGTTTAAACGTGTCTAATCGTGTCTTAACACGTCTAGACGTGTTTAAACGTGTGTAATCGTGTCTTAAAACATCCGAACTTGTCGAAACGTGTGTAAACACATCTAAACATGTATAACGATGATAAACCCGTCTAAACTTGACTAAAAGTGTCGAAACGTGTCTAAACGTGTCGAAACATGTTTAAACGTGTCTAATCGTGTCTTAACACGTCTAGACGTGTTTAAACGTGTGTAATCGTGTCTTAAAACGTCCGAACTTGTCGAAACGTGTGTAAACACATCTAAACATGTATAACGATGATAAACCCGTATAAACTTGACTAAAAGTGTCGAAACGTGTCTAAACGTGTCGAAACATGTTTAAACGTGTCTAATCGTGTCTTAACACGTCTAGACGTGTTTAAACGTGTGTAATCGTGTCTTAAAACGTCCGAACTTGTCGAAACGTGTGTAAACACATCTAAACATGTATAACGATTATAAACCCGTCTAAACTTGACTAAAAGTGTCGAAACGTGTCTAAACGTGTCGAAATATGTTTAAACGTGTCTAATCGTGTCTTAACACGTCTAGACGTGTTTAAACGTGTGTAATCGTGTCTTAAAACGTCCGAACTTGTCGAAACGTGTGTAAACACATCTAAACATGTATAACGATGATAAACCCGTATAAACTTGACTAAAAGTGTCGAAACGTGTCTAAACGTGTCGAAACATGTTTAAACGTGTCTAATCGTGTCTTAACACGTCTAGACGTGTTTAAACGTGTGTAATCGTGTCTTAAAACGTCCGAACTTGTCGAAACGTGTGTAAACACATCTAAACATGTATAACGATGATAAACCCGTCTAAACTTGACTAAAAGTGTCGAAACGTGTCTAAACGTGTCGAAACATGTTTAAACGTGTCTAATCGTGTCTTAACACGTCTAGACGTGTTTAAACGTGTGTAATCGTGTCTTAAAACGTCCGAACTTGTCGAAACGTGTGTAAACACATCTAAACATGTATAACGATGATAAACCCGTCTAAACTTGACTAAAAGTGTCGAAACGTGTCTAAACGTGTCGAAACATGTTTAAACGTGTCTAATCGTGTCTTAACACGTCTAGACGTGTTTAAACGTGTGTGATCGTGTCTTAAACGTCCGAACTTGTCGAAACGTGTGTAAACACATCTAAACATGTATAACGATGATAAACCCGTCTAAACTTGACTAAAATTGTCGAAACGTGTCTAAACGTGTCGAAACATGTTTAAACGTGTCTAATCGTGTCTTAACACGTCTAGACGTGTTTAAACGTGTGTAATCGTGTCTTAAAACGTCCGAACTTGTCGGAACGTGTGTAAACACATCTAAACATGTATAACGATGATAAATACGTATAAACTTGACTAAAAGTGTCGAAACGTGTCTAAACGTGTCGAAACATGTTTAAACGTGTCTAATCGTGTCTTAACACGTCTAGACGTGTTTAAACGTGTGTAATCGTGTCTTAAAACGTCCGAACTTGTCGAAACGTGTGTAAACACATCTAAACATGTATAACGATGATAAACCCGTCTAAACTTGACTAAAAGTGTCGAAACGTGTCTAAACGTGTCGAAACATGTTTAAACGTGTCTAATCGTGTCTTAACACGTCTAGACGTGTTTAAACGTGTGTAATCGTGTCTTAAAACGTCCGAACTTGTCGAAACGTGTGTAAACACATCTAAACATGTATAACGATGATAAACCCGTATAAACTTGACTAAAAGTGTCGAAACGTGTCTAAACGTGTCGAAACATGTTTAAACGTGTCTAATCGTGTCTTAACACGTCTAGACGTGTTTAAACGTGTGTAATCGTGTCTTAAAACGTCTAGACGTGTTTAAACGTGTGTAATCGTGTCTTAAAACGTCCGAACTTGTCGAAACGTGTGTAAACACATCTAAACATGTATAACGATGATAAACCCGTCTAAACTTGACTAAAAGTGTCGAAACGTGTCTAAACGTGTCGAAACATGTTTAAACGTGTCTAATCGTGTCTTAACACGTCTAGACGTGTTTAAACGTGTGTAATCGTGTCTTAAAACGTCCGAACTTGTCGAAACGTGTGTAAACACATCTAAACATGTATAACGATGATAAACCCGTATAAACTTGACTAAAAGTGTCGAAACGTGTCTAAACGTGTCGAAACATGTTTAAACGTGTCTAATCGTGTCTTAACACGTCTAGACGTGTTTAAACGTGTGTAATCGTGTCTTAAAACGTCCGAACTTGTCGAAACGTGTGTAAACACATCTAAACATGTATAACGATGATAAACCCGTCTAAACTTGACTAAAAGTGTCGAAACGTGTCTAAACGTGTCGAAACATGTTTAAACGTGTCTAATCGTGTCTTAACACGTCTAGACGTGTTTAAACGTGTGTAATCGTGTCTTAAAACGTCCGAACTTGTCGAAACGTGTGTAAACACATCTAAACATGTATAACGATGATAAACCCGTATAAACTTGACTAAAAGTGTCGAAACGTGTCTAAACGTGTCGAAACATGTTTAAACGTGTCTAATCGTGTCTTAACACGTCTAGACGTGTTTAAACGTGTGTAATCGTGTCTTAAAACGTCCGAACTTGTCGAAACGTGTGTAAACACATCTAAACATGTATAACGATTATAAACCCGTCTAAACTTGACTAAAAGTGTCGAAACGTGTCTAAACGTGTCGAAATATGTTTAAACGTGTCTAATCGTGTCTTAACACGTCTAGACGTGTTTAAACGTGTGTAATCGTGTCTTAAAACGTCCGAACTTGTCGAAACGTGTGTAAACACATCTAAACATGTATAACGATGATAAACCCGTCTAAACTTGACTAAAAGTGTCGAAACGTGTCTAAACGTGTCGAAACATGTTTAAACGTGTCTAATCGTGTCTTAACACGTCTAGACGTGTTTAAACGTGTGTAATCGTGTCTTAAAACGTCCGAACTTGTCGAAACGTGTGTAAACACATCTAAACATGTATAACGATGATAAACCCGTCTAAACTTGACTAAAAGTGTCGAAACGTGTCTAAACGTGTCGAAACATGTTTAAACGTGTCTAATCGTGTCTTAAAACGTCCGAACTTGTCGAAACGTGTGTAAACACATCTAAACATGTATAACGATGTTAAATACGTATAAACTTGACTAAAAGTGTCGAAACGTGTCTAAACGTGTCGAAACATGTTTAAACGTGTGTAATCGTGTCTTAACACGTCTAGACGTGTTTAAACGTGTGTAATCGTGTCTTAAAACGTCCGAACTTGTCGAAACGTGCGTAAACACATCTAAACATGTATAACGATGATAAATACGTACAAACTTGACTAAAAGTGTCGAAACGTGTCTAAACGTGTCGAAACATGTTTAAACGTGTCTAATCGTGTCTTAACACGTCTAGACGTGTTTAAACGTGTGTGATCGTGTCTTAAAACGTCCGAACTTGTCGAAACGTGTGTAAACACATCTAAACATGTATAACGATGATAAACCCGTCTAAACTTGACTAAAATTGTCGAAACGTGTTTAAACGTGTCGAAACATGTTTAAACGTGTCTAATCGTGTCTTAACACGTCTAGACGTGTTTAAACGTGTGTAATCGTGTCTTAAAACGTCCGAACTTGTCGAAACGTGTGTAAACACATCTAAACATGTATAACGATGATAAATACGTATAAACTTGACTAAAAGTGTCGAAACGTGTCTAAACGTGTCGACACATGTTTAAACGTGTCTAATCGTGTCTTAACACGTCTAGACGTGTTTAAACGTGTGTAATCGTGTCTTAAAACGTCCGAACTTGTCGAAACGTGTGTAAACACATCTAAACATTTATAACGATGATAAACACGTCTAAACTTGACTAAAAGTGTCGAAACGTGTCTAAACGTGTCGAAACATGTTTAAACGTGTCTAATCGTGTCTTAAAACGTCCGAACTTGTCGAAACGTGTGTAAACACATCTAAACATGTATAACGATGTTAAATACGTATAAACTTGACTAAAAGTGTCGAAACGTGTCTAAACGTGTCGAAACATGTTTAAACGTGTCTAATCGTGTCTTAACACGTCTAGACGTGTTTAAACGTGTGTAATCGTGTCTTAAAACGTCCGAACTTGTCGAAACGTGTGTAAACACATCTAAACATGTATAACGATGATAAATACGTATAAACTTGACTAAAAGTGTCGAAACGTGTCTAAACGTGTCGAAACATGTTTAAACGTGTCTAATCGTGTCTTAACACGTCTAGACGTGTTGAAACGTGTCTAATCGTGTCTTAACACGTCTAGACGTGTTTAAACGTGTGTAATCGTGTCTTAAAACGTCCGAACTTGTCGAAACGTGTGTAAACACATCTAAACATGTATAACGATGATAAATACGTATAAACTTGACTAAAAGTGTCGAAACGTGTCTAAACGTGTCGAAACATGTTTAAACGTGTCTAATCGTGTCTTAACACGTCTAGACGTGTTTAAACGTGTGTAATCGTGTCTTAAAACGTCCGAACTTGTCGAAACGTGTGTAAACACATCTAAACATGTATAACGATGATAAACCCGTCTAAACTTGACTAAAAGTGTCGAAACGTGTCTAAACGTGTCGAAACATGTTTAAACGTGTCTAATCGTGTCTTAACACGTCTAGACGTGTTTAAACGTGTGTAATCGTGTCTTAAAACGTCCGAACTTGTCGAAACGTGTGTAAACACATCTAAACATGTATAACGATGATAAATACGTATAAACTTGACTAAAAGTGTCGAAACGTGTCTAAACGTGTCGAAACATGTTTAAACGTGTCTAATCGTGTCTTAACACGTCTAGACGTGTTTAAACGTGTGTAATCGTGTCTTAAAACGTCCGAACTTGTCGAAACGTGTGTAAACACATCTAAACATGTATAACGATGATAAACCCGTCTAAACTTGACTAAAAGTGTCGAAACGTGTCTAAACGTGTCGAAACATGTTTAAACGTGTCTAATCGTGTCTTAACACGTCTAGACGTGTTTAAACGTGTGTAATCGTGTCTTAAAACGTCCGAACTTGTCGAAACGTGTGTAAACACATCTAAACATGTATAACGATGATAAACCCGTCTAAACTTGACTAAAAGTGTCGAAACGTGTCTAAACGTGTCGAAACATGTTTAAACGTGTCTAATCGTGTCTTAACACGTCTAGACGTGTTTAAACGTGTGTAATCGTGTCTTAAAACGTCCGAACTTGTCGAAACGTGTGTAAACACATCTAAACATGTATAACGATGATAAACCCGTATAAACTTGACTAAAAGTGTCGAAACGTGTCTAAACGTGTCGAAACATGTTTAAACGTGTCTAATCGTGTCTTAACACGTCTAGACGTGTTTAAACGTGTGTAATCGTGTCTTAAAACGTCCGAACTTGTCGAAACGTGTGTAAACACATCTAAACATGTATAACGATTATAAACCCGTCTAAACTTGACTAAAAGTGTCGAAACGTGTCTAAACGTGTCGAAATATGTTTAAACGTGTCTAATCGTGTCTTAACACGTCTAGACGTGTTTAAACGTGTGTAATCGTGTCTTAAAACGTCCGAACTTGTCGAAACGTGTGTAAACACATCTAAACATGTATAACGATGATAAACCCGTCTAAACTTGACTAAAAGTGTCGAAACGTGTCTAAACGTGTCGAAACATGTTTAAACGTGTCTAATCGTGTCTTAACACGTCTAGACGTGTTTAAACGTGTGTAATCGTGTCTTAAAACGTCCGAACTTGTCGAAACGTGTGTAAACACATCTAAACATGTATAACGATGATAAACCCGTCTAAACTTGACTAAAAGTGTCGAAACGTGTCTAAACGTGTCGAAACATGTTTAAACGTGTCTAATCGTGTCTTAACACGTCTAGACGTGTTTAAACGTGTGTAATCGTGTCTTAAAACGTCCGAACTTGTCGAAACGTGTGTAAACACATCTAAACATGTATAACGATGTTAAATACGTATAAACTTGACTAAAAGTGTCGAAACGTGTCTAAACGTGTCGAAACATGTTTAAACGTGTCTAATCGTGTCTTAACACGTCTAGACGTGTTTAAACGTGTGTAATCGTGTCTTAAAACGTCCGAACTTGTCGAAACGTGTGTAAACACATCTAAACATGTATAACGATGATAAATACGTACAAACTTGACTAAAAGTGTCGAAACGTGTCTAAACGTGTCGAAACATGTTTAAACGTGTCTAATCGTGTCTTAACACGTCTAGACGTGTTTAAACGTGTGTGATCGTGTCTTAAAACGTCCGAACTTGTCGAAACGTGTGTAAACACATCTAAACATGTATAACGATGATAAACCCGTCTAAACTTGACTAAAATTGTCGAAACGTGTCTAAACGTGTCGAAACATGTTTAAACGTGTCTAATCGTGTCTTAACACGTCTAGACGTGTTTAAACGTGTGTAATCGTGTCTTAAAACGTCCGAACTTGTCGGAACGTGTGTAAACACATCTAAACATGTATAACGATGATAAATACGTATAAACTTGACTAAAAGTGTCGAAACGTGTCTAAACGTGTCGAAACATGTTTAAACGTGTCTAATCGTGTCTTAACACGTCTAGACGTGTTTAAACGTGTGTAATCGTGTCTTAAAACGTCCGAACTTGTCGAAACGTGTGTAAACACATCTAAACATGTATAACGATGATAAACCCGTCTAAACTTGACTAAAAGTGTCGAAACGTGTCTAAACGTGTCGAAACATGTTTAAACGTGTCTAATCGTGTCTTAACACGTCTAGACGTGTTTAAACGTGTGTAATCGTGTCTTAAAACGTCCGAACTTGTCGAAACGTGTGTAAACACATCTAAACATGTATAACGATGATAAATACGTATAAACTTGACTAAAAGTGTCGAAACGTGTCTAAACGTGTCGAAACATGTTTAAACGTGTCTAATCGTGTCTTAACACGTCTAGACGTGTTTAAACGTGTGTAATCGTGTCTTAAAACGTCCGAACTTGTCGAAACGTGTGTAAACACATCTAAACATGTATAACGATGATAAACCCGTCTAAACTTGACTAAAAGTGTCGAAACGTGTCTAAACGTGTCGAAACATGTTTAAACGTGTCTAATCGTGTCTTAACACGTCTAGACGTGTTTAAACGTGTGTAATCGTGTCTTAAAACGTCCGAACTTGTCGAAACGTGTGTAAACACATCTAAACATGTATAACGATGATAAACCCGTATAAACTTGACTAAAAGTGTCGAAACGTGTCTAAACGTGTCGAAACATGTTTAAACGTGTCTAATCGTGTCTTAACACGTCTAGACGTGTTTAAACGTGTGTAATCGTGTCTTAAAACGTCTAGACGTGTTTAAACGTGTGTAATCGTGTCTTAAAACGTCCGAACTTGTCGAAACGTGTGTAAACACATCTAAACATGTATAACGATGATAAACCCGTCTAAACTTGACTAAAAGTGTCGAAACGTGTCTAAACGTGTCGAAACATGTTTAAACGTGTCTAATCGTGTCTTAACACGTCTAGACGTGTTTAAACGTGTGTAATCGTGTCTTAAAACGTCCGAACTTGTCGAAACGTGTGTAAACACATCTAAACATGTATAACGATGATAAACCCGTATAAACTTGACTAAAAGTGTCGAAACGTGTCTAAACGTGTCGAAACATGTTTAAACGTGTCTAATCGTGTCTTAACACGTCTAGACGTGTTTAAACGTGTGTAATCGTGTCTTAAAACGTCCGAACTTGTCGAAACGTGTGTAAACACATCTAAACATGTATAACGATGATAAACCCGTCTAAACTTGACTAAAAGTGTCGAAACGTGTCTAAACGTGTCGAAACATGTTTAAACGTGTCTAATCGTGTCTTAACACGTCTAGACGTGTTTAAACGTGTGTAATCGTGTCTTAAAACGTCCGAACTTGTCGAAACGTGTGTAAACACATCTAAACATGTATAACGATGATAAACCCGTATAAACTTGACTAAAAGTGTCGAAACGTGTCTAAACGTGTCGAAACATGTTTAAACGTGTCTAATCGTGTCTTAACACGTCTAGACGTGTTTAAACGTGTGTAATCGTGTCTTAAAACGTCCGAACTTGTCGAAACGTGTGTAAACACATCTAAACATGTATAACGATTATAAACCCGTCTAAACTTGACTAAAAGTGTCGAAACGTGTCTAAACGTGTCGAAATATGTTTAAACGTGTCTAATCGTGTCTTAACACGTCTAGACGTGTTTAAACGTGTGTAATCGTGTCTTAAAACGTCCGAACTTGTCGAAACGTGTGTAAACACATCTAAACATGTATGACGATGATAAACCCGTCTAAACTTGACTAAAAGTGTCGAAACGTGTCTAAACGTGTCGAAACATGTTTAAACGTGTCTAATCGTGTCTTAACACGTCTAGACGTGTTTAAACGTGTGTAATCGTGTCTTAAAACGTCCGAACTTGTCGAAACGTGTGTAAACACATCTAAACATGTATAACGATGATAAACCCGTCTAAACTTGACTAAAAGTGTCGAAACGTGTCTAAACGTGTCGAAACATGTTTAAACGTGTCTAATCGTGTCTTAAAACGTCCGAACTTGTCGAAACGTGTGTAAACACATCTAAACATGTATAACGATGTTAAATACGTATAAACTTGACTAAAAGTGTCGAAACGTGTCTAAACGTGTCGAAACATGTTTAAACGTGTCTAATCGTGTCTTAACACGTCTAGACGTGTTTAAACGTGTGTAATCGTGTCTTAAAACGTCCGAACTTGTCGAAACGTGTGTAAACACATCTAAACATGTATAACGATGATAAATACGTACAAACTTGACTAAAAGTGTCGAAACGTGTCTAAACGTGTCGAAACATGTTTAAACGTGTCTAATCGTGTCTTAACACGTCTAGACGTGTTTAAACGTGTGTGATCGTGTCTTAAAACGTCCGAACTTGTCGAAACGTGTGTAAACACATCTAAACATGTATAACGATGATAAACCCGTCTAAACTTGACTAAAATTGTCGAAACGTGTTTAAACGTGTCGAAACATGTTTAAACGTGTCTAATCGTGTCTTAACACGTCTAGACGTGTTTAAACGTGTGTAATCGTGTCTTAAAACGTCCGAACTTGTCGAAACGTGTGTAAACACATCTAAACATGTATAACGATGATAAATACGTATAAACTTGACTAAAAGTGTCGAAACGTGTCTAAACGTGTCGACACATGTTTAAACGTGTCTAATCGTGTCTTAACACGTCTAGACGTGTTTAAACGTGTGTAATCGTGTCTTAAAACGTCCGAACTTGTCGAAACGTGTGTAAACACATCTAAACATGTATAACGATGATAAATACGTATAAACTTGACTAAAAGTGTCGAAACGTGTCTAAACGTGTCGACACATGTTTAAACGTGTCTAATCGTGTCTTAACACGTCTAGACGTGTTTAAACGTGTGTAATCGTGTCTTAAAACGTCCGAACTTGTCGAAACGTGTGTAAACACATCTAAACATTTATAACGATGATAAACACGTCTAAACTTGACTAAAAGTGTCGAAACGTGTCTAAACGTGTCGAAACATGTTTAAACGTGTCTAATCGTGTCTTAAAACGTCCGAACTTGTCGAAACGTGTGTAAACACATCTAAACATGTATAACGATGTTAAATACGTATAAACTTGACTAAAAGTGTCGAAACGTGTCTAAACGTGTCGAAACATGTTTAAACGTGTCTAATCGTGTCTTAACACGTCTAGACGTGTTTAAACGTGTGTAATCGTGTCTTAAAACGTCCGAACTTGTCGAAACGTGTGTAAACACATCTAAACATGTATAACGATGATAAACCCGTCTAAACTTGACTAAAAGTGTCGAAACGTGTCTAAACGTGTCGAAACATGTTTAAACGTGTCTAATCGTGTCTTAACACGTCTAGACGTGTTTAAACGTGTGTAATCGTGTCTTAAAACGTCCGAACTTGTCGAAACGTGTGTAAACACATCTAAACATGTATAACGATGATAAACCCGTCTAAACTTGACTAAAAGTGTCGAAACGTGTCTAAACGTGTCGAAACATGTTTAAACGTGTCTAATCGTGTCTTAACACGTCTAGACGTGTTTAAACGTGTGTAATCGTGTCTTAAAACGTCCGAACTTGTCGAAACGTGTGTAAACACATCTAAACATGTATAACGATGATAAACCCGTCTAAACTTGACTAAAAGTGTCGAAACGTGTCTAAACGTGTCGGAACATGTTTAAACGTGTCTAATCGTGTCTTAACACGTCTAGACGTGTTGAAACGTGTCTAATCGTGTCTTAACACGTCTAGACGTGTTTAAACGTGTGTAATCGTGTCTTAAAACGTCCGAACTTGTCGAAACGTGTGTAAACACATCTAAACATGTATAACGATGATAAATACGTATAAACTTGACTAAAAGTGTCGAAACGTGTCTAAACGTGTCGAAACATGTTTAAACGTGTCTAATCGTGTCTTAACACGTCTAGACGTGTTTAAACGTGTGTAATCGTGTCTTAAAACGTCCGAACTTGTCGAAACGTGTGTAAACACATCTAAACATGTATAACGATGATAAACCCGTCTAAACTTGACTAAAAGTGTCGAAACGTGTCTAAACGTGTCGAAACATGTTTAAACGTGTCTAATCGTGTCTTAACACGTCTAGACGTGTTTAAACGTGTGTAATCGTGTCTTAAAACGTCCGAACTTGTCGAAACGTGTGTAAACACATCTAAACATGTATAACGATGTTAAATACGTATAAACTTGACTAAAAGTGTCGAAACGTGTCTAAACGTGTCGAAACATGTTTAAACGTGTCTAATCGTGTCTTAACACGTCTAGACGTGTTTAAACGTGTGTAATCGTGTCTTAAAACGTCCGAACTTGTCGAAACGTGTGTAAACACATCTAAACATGTATAACGATGATAAATACGTACAAACTTGACTAAAAGTGTCGAAACGTGTCTAAACGTGTCGAAACATGTTTAAACGTGTCTAATCGTGTCTTAACACGTCTAGACGTGTTTAAACGTGTGTGATCGTGTCTTAAAACGTCCGAACTTGTCGAAACGTGTGTAAACACATCTAAACATGTATAACGATGATAAACCCGTCTAAACTTGACTAAAATTGTCGAAACGTGTCTAAACGTGTCGAAACATGTTTAAACGTGTCTAATCGTGTCTTAACACGTCTAGACGTGTTTAAACGTGTGTAATCGTGTCTTAAAACGTCCGAACTTGTCGAAACGTGTGTAAACACATCTAAACATGTATAACGATGATAAACCCGTATAAACTTGACTAAAAGTGTCGAAACGTGTCTAAACGTGTCGAAACATGTTTAAACGTGTCTAATCGTGTCTTAACACGTCTAGACGTGTTTAAACGTGTGTAATCGTGTCTTAAAACGTCTAGACGTGTTTAAACGTGTGTAATCGTGTCTTAAAACGTCCGAACTTGTCGAAACGTGTGTAAACACATCTAAACATGTATAACGATGATAAACCCGTCTAAACTTGACTAAAAGTGTCGAAACGTGTCTAAACGTGTCGAAACATGTTTAAACGTGTCTAATCGTGTCTTAACACGTCTAGACGTGTTTAAACGTGTGTAATCGTGTCTTAAAACGTCCGAACTTGTCGAAACGTGTGTAAACACATCTAAACATGTATAACGATGATAAACCCGTATAAACTTGACTAAAAGTGTCGAAACGTGTCTAAACGTGTCGAAACATGTTTAAACGTGTCTAATCGTGTCTTAACACGTCTAGACGTGTTTAAACGTGTGTAATCGTGTCTTAAAACGTCCGAACTTGTCGAAACGTGTGTAAACACATCTAAACATGTATAACGATGATAAACCCGTCTAAACTTGACTAAAAGTGTCGAAACGTGTCTAAACGTGTCGAAACATGTTTAAACGTGTCTAATCGTGTCTTAACACGTCTAGACGTGTTTAAACGTGTGTAATCGTGTCTTAAAACGTCCGAACTTGTCGAAACGTGTGTAAACACATCTAAACATGTATAACGATGATAAACCCGTATAAACTTGACTAAAAGTGTCGAAACGTGTCTAAACGTGTCGAAACATGTTTAAACGTGTCTAATCGTGTCTTAACACGTCTAGACGTGTTTAAACGTGTGTAATCGTGTCTTAAAACGTCCGAACTTGTCGAAACGTGTGTAAACACATCTAAACATGTATAACGATTATAAACCCGTCTAAACTTGACTAAAAGTGTCGAAACGTGTCTAAACGTGTCGAAATATGTTTAAACGTGTCTAATCGTGTCTTAACACGTCTAGACGTGTTTAAACGTGTGTAATCGTGTCTTAAAACGTCCGAACTTGTCGAAACGTGTGTAAACACATCTAAACATGTATAACGATGATAAACCCGTCTAAACTTGACTAAAAGTGTCTAAACGTGTCTAAACGTGTCGAAACATGTTTAAACGTGTCTAATCGTGTCTTAACACGTCTAGACGTGTTTAAACGTGTGTAATCGTGTCTTAAAACGTCCGAACTTGTCGAAACGTGTGTAAACACATCTAAACATGTATAACGATGATAAACCCGTCTAAACTTGACTAAAAGTGTCGAAACGTGTCTAAACGTGTCGAAACATGTTTAAACGTGTCTAATCGTGTCTTAAAACGTCCGAACTTGTCGAAACGTGTGTAAACACATCTAAACATGTATAACGATGTTAAATACGTATAAACTTGACTAAAAGTGTCGAAACGTGTCTAAACGTGTCGAAACATGTTTAAACGTGTCTAATCGTGTCTTAACACGTCTAGACGTGTTTAAACGTGTGTAATCGTGTCTTAAAACGTCCGAACTTGTCGAAACGTGTGTAAACACATCTAAACATGTATAACGATGATAAATACGTACAAACTTGACTAAAAGTGTCGAAACGTGTCTAAACGTGTCGAAACATGTTTAAACGTGTCTAATCGTGTCTTAACACGTCTAGACGTGTTTAAACGTGTGTGATCGTGTCTTAAAACGTCCGAACTTGTCGAAACGTGTGTAAACACATCTAAACATGTATAACGATGATAAACCCGTCTAAACTTGACTAAAAGTGTCGAAACGTGTCTAAACGTGTCGAAACATGTTTAAACGTGTCTAATCGTGTCTTAACACGTCTAGACGTGTTTAAACGTGTGTAATCGTGTCTTAAAACGTCCGAACTTGTCGAAACGTGTGTAAACACATCTAAACATGTATAACGATGATAAATACGTATAAACTTGACTAAAAGTGTCGAAACGTGTCTAAACGTGTCGAAACATGTTTAAACGTGTCTAATCGTGTCTTAACACGTCTAGACGTGTTTAAACGTGTGTAATCGTGTCTTAAAACGTCCGAACTTGTCGAAACGTGTGTAAACACATCTAAACATGTATAACGATGATAAACCCGTCTAAACTTGACTAAAAGTGTCGAAACGTGTCTAAACGTGTCGAAACATGTTTAAACGTGTCTAATCGTGTCTTAACACGTCTAGACGTGTTTAAACGTGTGTAATCGTGCCTTAAAACGTCCGAACTTGTCGAAACGTGTGTAAACACATCTAAACATGTATAACGATGATAAACCCGTATAAACTTGACTAAAAGTGTCGAAACGTGTCTAAACGTGTCGAAACATGTTTAAACGTGTCTAATCGTGTCTTAACACGTCTAGACGTGTTTAAACGTGTGTAATCGTGTCTTAAAACGTCTAGACGTGTTTAAACGTGTGTAATCGTGTCTTAAAACGTCCGAACTTGTCGAAACGTGTGTAAACACATCTAAACATGTATAACGATGATAAACCCGTCTAAACTTGACTAAAAGTGTCGAAACGTGTCTAAACGTGTCGAAACATGTTTAAACGTGTCTAATCGTGTCTTAACACGTCTAGACGTGTTTAAACGTGTGTAATCGTGTCTTAAAACGTCCGAACTTGTCGAAACGTGTGTAAACACATCTAAACATGTATAACGATGATAAACCCGTATAAACTTGACTAAAAGTGTCGAAACGTGTCTAAACGTGTCGAAACATGTTTAAACGTGTCTAATCGTGTCTTAACACGTCTAGACGTGTTTAAACGTGTGTAATCGTGTCTTAAAACGTCCGAACTTGTCGAAACGTGTGTAAACACATCTAAACATGTATAACGATGATAAACCCGTCTAAACTTGACTAAAAGTGTCGAAACGTGTCTAAACGTGTCGAAACATGTTTAAACGTGTCTAATCGTGTCTTAACACGTCTAGACGTGTTTAAACGTGTGTAATCGTGTCTTAAAACGTCCGAACTTGTCGAAACGTGTGTAAACACATCTAAACATGTATAACGATGATAAACCCGTATAAACTTGACTAAAAGTGTCGAAACGTGTCTAAACGTGTCGAAACATGTTTAAACGTGTCTAATCGTGTCTTAACACGTCTAGACGTGTTTAAACGTGTGTAATCGTGTCTTAAAACGTCCGAACTTGTCGAAACGTGTGTAAACACATCTAAACATGTATAACGATTATAAACCCGTCTAAACTTGACTAAAAGTGTCGAAACGTGTCTAAACGTGTCGAAATATGTTTAAACGTGTCTAATCGTGTCTTAACACGTCTAGACGTGTTTAAACGTGTGTAATCGTGTCTTAAAACGTCCGAACTTGTCGAAACGTGTGTAAACACATCTAAACATGTATAACGATGATAAACCCGTCTAAACTTGACTAAAAGTGTCGAAACGTGTCTAAACGTGTCGAAACATGTTTAAACGTGTCTAATCGTGTCTTAACACGTCTAGACGTGTTTAAACGTGTGTAATCGTGTCTTAAAACGTCCGAACTTGTCGAAACGTGTGTAAACACATCTAAACATGTATAACGATGATAAACCCGTCTAAACTTGACTAAAAGTGTCGAAACGTGTCTAAACGTGTCGAAACATGTTTAAACGTGTCTAATCGTGTCTTAAAACGTCCGAACTTGTCGAAACGTGTGTAAACACATCTAAACATGTATAACGATGTTAAATACGTATAAACTTGACTAAAAGTGTCGAAACGTGTCTAAACGTGTCGAAACATGTTTAAACGTGTCTAATCGTGTCTTAACACGTCTAGACGTGTTTAAACGTGTGTAATCGTGTCTTAAAACGTCCGAACTTGTCGAAACGTGTGTAAACACATCTAAACATGTATAACGATGATAAATACGTACAAACTTGACTAAAAGTGTCGAAACGTGTCTAAACGTGTCGAAACATGTTTAAACGTGTCTAATCGTGTCTTAACACGTCTAGACGTGTTTGAACGTGTGTGATCGTGTCTTAAAACGTCCGAACTTGTCGAAACGTGTGTAAACACATCTAAACATGTATAACGATGATAAACCCGTCTAAACTTGACTAAAATTGTCGAAACGTGTTTAAACGTGTCGAAACATGTTTAAACGTGTCTAATCGTGTCTTAACACGTCTAGACGTGTTTAAACGTGTGTAATCGTGTCTTAAAACGTCCGAACTTGTCGAAACGTGTGTAAACACATCTAAACATGTATAACGATGATAAATACGTATAAACTTGACTAAAAGTGTCGAAACGTGTCTAAACGTGTCGACACATGTTTAAACGTGTCTAATCGTGTCTTAACACGTCTAGACGTGTTTAAACGTGTGTAATCGTGTCTTAAAACGTCCGAACTTGTCGAAACGTGTGTAAACACATCTAAACATTTATAACGATGATAAACACGTCTAAACTTGACTAAAAGTGTCGAAACGTGTCTAAACGTGTCGAAACATGTTTAAACGTGTCTAATCGTGTCTTAAAACGTCCGAACTTGTCGAAACGTGTGTAAACACATCTAAACATGTATAACGATGTTAAATACGTATAAACTTGACTAAAAGTGTCGAAACGTGTCTAAACGTGTCGAAACATGTTTAAACGTGTCTAATCGTGTCTTAACACGTCTAGACGTGTTTAAACGTGTGTAATCGTGTCTTAAAACGTCCGAACTTGTCGAAACGTGTGTAAACACATCTAAACATGTATAACGATGATAAACCCGTCTAAACTTGACTAAAAGTGTCGAAACGTGTCTAAACGTGTCGAAACATGTTTAAACGTGTCTAATCGTGTCTTAAAACGTCCGAACTTGTCGAAACGTGTGTAAACACATCTAAACATGTATAAGATGTTAAATACGTATAAACTTGACTAAAAGTGTCGAAACGTGTCTAAACGTGTCGAAACATGTTTAAACGTGTCTAATCGTGTCTTAACACGTCTAGACGTGTTTAAACGTGTGTAATCGTGTCTTAAAACGTCCGAACTTGTCGAAACGTGTGTAAACACATCTAAACAGGTATAACGATGATAAATACGTACAAACTTGACTAAAAGTGTCGAAACGTGTCTAAACGTGTCGAAACATGTTTAAACGTGTCTAATCGTGTCTTAACACGTCTAGACGTGTTTAAACGTGTGTGATCGTGTCTTAAAACGTCCGAACTTGTCGAAACGTGTGTAAACACATCTAAACATGTATAACGATGATAAACCCGTCTAAACTTGACTAAAATTGTCGAAACGTGTTTAAACGTGTCGAAACATGTTTAAACGTGTCTAATCGTGTCTTAACACGTCTAGACGTGTTTAAACGTGTGTAATCGTGTCTTAAAACGTCCGAACTTGTCGAAACGTGTGTAAACACATCTAAACATGTATAACGATGATAAATACGTATAAACTTGACTAAAAGTGTCGAAACGTGTCTAAACGTGTCGACACATGTTTAAACGTGTCTAATCGTGTCTTAACACGTCTAGACGTGTTTAAACGTGTGTAATCGTGTCTTAAAACGTCCGAACTTGTCGAAACGTGTGTAAACACATCTAAACATTTATAACGATGATAAACACGTCTAAACTTGACTAAAAGTGTCGAAACGTGTCTAAACGTGTCGAAACATGTTTAAACGTGTCTAATCGTGTCTTAACACGTCTAGACGTGTTGAAACGTGTCTAATCGTGTCTTAACACGTCTAGACGTGTTTAAACGTGTGTAATCGTGTCTTAAAACGTCCGAACTTGTCGAAACGTGTGTAAACACATCTAAACATGTATAACGATGATAAACCCGTATAAACTTGACTAAAAGTGTCGAAACGTGTCTAAACGTGTCGAAACATGTTTAAACGTGTCTAATCGTGTCTTAACACGTCTAGACGTGTTTAAACGTGTGTAATCGTGTCTTAAAACGTCCGAACTTGTCGAAACGTGTGTAAACACATCTAAACATGTATAACGATGATCAATACGTATAAACTTGACTAAAAGTGTCGAAACGTGTCTAAACGTGTCGAAACATGTTTAAACGTGTCTAATCGTGTCTTAACACGTCTAGACGTGTTTAAACGTGTGTAATCGTGTCTTAAAACGTCCGAACTTGTCGAAACGTGTGTAAACACATCTAAACATGTATAACGATGATAAACCCGTCTAAACTTGACTAAAAGTGTCGAAACGTGTCTAAACGTGTCGAAACATGTTTAAACGTGTCTAATCGTGTCTTAACACGTCTAGACGTGTTTAAACGTGTGTAATCGTGTCTTAAAACGTCCGAACTTGTCGAAACGTGTGTAAACACATCTAAACATGTATAACGATGATAAACCCGTCTAAACTTGACTAAAAGTGTCGAAACGTGTCTAAACGTGTCGAAACATGTTTAAACGTGTCTAATCGTGTCTTAACACGTCTAGACGTGTTTAAACGTGTGTAATCGTGTCTTAAAACGTCCGAACTTGTCGAAACGTGTGTAAACACATCTAAACATGTATAACGATGATAAACCCGTCTAAACTTGACTAAAAGTGTCGAAACGTGTCTAAACGTGTCGAAACATGTTTAAACGTGTCTAATCGTGTCTTAACACGTCTAGACGTGTTTAAACGTGTGTAATCGTGTCTTAAAACGTCCGAACTTGTCGAAACGTGTGTAAACACATCTAAACATGTATAACGATGATAAACCCGTCTAAACTTGACTAAAAGTGTCGAAACGTGTCTAAACGTGTCGAAACATGTTTAAACGTGTCTAATCGTGTCTTAACACGTCTAGACGTGTTTAAACGTGTGTAATCGTGTCTTAAAACGTCCGAACTTGTCGAAACGTGTGTAAACACATCTAAACATGTATAACGATGATAAACCCGTATAAACTTGACTAAAAGTGTCGAAACGTGTCTAAACGTGTCGAAACATGTTTAAACGTGTCTAATCGTGTCTTAACACGTCTAGACGTGTTTAAACGTGTGTAATCGTGTCTTAAAACGTCCGAACTTGTCGAAACGTGTGTAAACACATCTAAACATTTATAACGATGATAAACACGTCTAAACTTGACTAAAAGTGTCGAAACGTGTCTAAACGTGTCGAAACATGTTTAAACGTGTCTAATCGTGTCTTAACACGTCTAGACGTGTTGAAACGTGTCTAATCGTGTCTTAACACGTCTAGACGTGTTTAAACGTGTGTAATCGTGTCTTAAAACGTCCGAACTTGTCGAAACGTGTGTAAACACATCTAAACATGTATAACGATGATAAACCCGTATAAACTTGACTAAAAGTGTCGAAACGTGTCTAAACGTGTCGAAACATGTTTAAACGTGTCTAATCGTGTCTTAACACGTCTAGACGTGTTTAAACGTGTGTAATCGTGTCTTAAAACGTCCGAACTTGTCGAAACGTGTGTAAACACATCTAAACATGTATAACGATGATAAATACGTATAAACTTGACTAAAAGTGTCGAAACGTGTCTAAACGTGTCGAAACATGTTTAAACGTGTCTAATCGTGTCTTAACACGTCTAGACGTGTTTAAACGTGTGTAATCGTGTCTTAAAACGTCCGAACTTGTCGAAACGTGTGTAAACACATCTAAACATGTATAACGATGATAAACCCGTCTAAACTTGACTAAAAGTGTCGAAACGTGTCTAAACGTGTCGAAACATGTTTAAACGTGTCTAATCGTGTCTTAACACGTCTAGACGTGTTTAAACGTGTGTAATCGTGTCTTAAAACGTCCGAACTTGTCGAAACGTGTGTAAACACATCTAAACATGTATAACGATGATAAACCCGTATAAACTTGACTAAAAGTGTCGAAACGTGTCTAAACGTGTCGAAACATGTTTAAACGTGTCTAATCGTGTCTTAACACGTCTAGACGTGTTTAAACGTGTGTAATCGTGTCTTAAAACGTCTAGACGTGTTTAAACGTGTGTAATCGTGTCTTAAAACGTCCGAACTTGTCGAAACGTGTGTAAACACATCTAAACATGTATAACGATGATAAATACGTACAAACTTGACTAAAAGTGTCGAAACGTGTCTAAACGTGTCGAAACATGTTTAAACGTGTCTAATCGTGTCTTAACACGTCTAGACGTGTTTAAACGTGTGTAATCGTGTCTTAAAACGTCCGAACTTGTCGAAACGTGTGTAAACACATCTAAACATGTATAACGATGATAAATACGTACAAACTTGACTAAAAGTGTCGAAACGTGTCTAAACGTGTCGAAACATGTTTAAACGTGTCTAATCGTGTCTTAACACGTCTAGACGTGTTTAAACGTGTGTGATCGTGTCTTAAAACGTCCGAACTTGTCGAAACGTGTGTAAACACATCTAAACATGTATAACGATGATAAACCCGTCTAAACTTGACTAAAAGTGTCGAAACGTGTCTAAACGTGTCGAAACATGTTTAAACGTGTCTAATCGTGTCTTAACACGTCTAGACGTGTTTAAACGTGTGTAATCGTGTCTTAAAACGTCCGAACTTGTCGAAACGTGTGTAAACACATCTAAACATGTATAACGATGATAAATACGTATAAACTTGACTAAAAGTGTCGAAACGTGTCTAAACGTGTCGAAACATGTTTAAACGTGTCTAATCGTGTCTTAACACGTCTAGACGTGTTTAAACGTGTGTAATCGTGTCTTAAAACGTCCGAACTTGTCGAAACGTGTGTAAACACATCTAAACATGTATAACGATGATAAACCCGTCTAAACTTGACTAAAAGTGTCGAAACGTGTCTAAACGTGTCGAAACATGTTTAAACGTGTCTAATCGTGTCTTAAAACGTCCGAACTTGTCGAAACGTGTGTAAACACATCTAAACATGTATAACGATGTTAAATACGTATAAACTTGACTAAAAGTGTCGAAACGTGTCTAAACGTGTCGAAACATGTTTAAACGTGTCTAATCGTGTCTTAACACGTCTAGACGTGTTTAAACGTGTGTAATCGTGTCTTAAAACGTCCGAACTTGTCGAAACGTGTGTAAACACATCTAAACATGTATAACGATGATAAATACGTACAAACTTGACTAAAAGTGTCGAAACGTGTCTAAACGTGTCGAAACATGTTTAAACGTGTCTAATCGTGTCTTAACACGTCTAGACGTGTTTAAACGTGTGTGATCGTGTCTTAAAACGTCCGAACTTGTCGAAACGTGTGTAAACACATCTAAACATTTATAACGATGATAAACACGTCTAAACTTGACTAAAAGTGTCGAAACGTGTCTAAACGTGTCGAAACATGTTTAAACGTGTCTAATCGTGTCTAACACGTCTAGACGTGTTGAAACGTGTCTAATCGTGTCTTAACACGTCTAGACGTGTTTAAACGTGTGTAATCGTGTCTTAAAACGTCCGAACTTGTCGAAACGTGTGTAAACACATCTAAACATGTATAACGATGATAAACCCGTATAAACTTGACTAAAAGTGTCGAAACGTGTCTAAACGTGTCGAAACATGTTTAAACGTGTCTAATCGTGTCTTAACACGTCTAGACGTGTTTAAACGTGTGTAATCGTGTCTTAAAACGTCCGAACTTGTCGAAACGTGTGTAAACACATCTAAACATGTATAACGATGATAAACCCGTCTAAACTTGACTAAAAGTGTCGAAACGTGTCTAAACGTGTCGAAACATGTTTAAACGTGTCTAATCGTGTCTTAACACGTCTAGACGTGTTTTAAACGTGTGTAATCGTGTCTTAAAACGTCCGAACTTGTCGAAACGTGTGTAAACACATCTAAACATGTATAACGATGATAAACCCGTCTAAACTTGACTAAAAGTGTCGAAACGTGTCTAAACGTGTCGAAACATGTTTAAACGTGTCTAATCGTGTCTTAACACGTCTAGACGTGTTTAAACGTGTGTAATCGTGTCTTAAAACGTCCGAACTTGTCGAAACGTGTGTAAACACATCTAAACATGTATAACGATGATAAACCCGTCTAAACTTGACTAAAAGTGTCGAAACGTGTCTAAACGTGTCGAAACATGTTTAAACGTGTCTAATCGTGTCTTAACACGTCTAGACGTGTTTAAACGTGTGTAATCGTGTCTTAAAACGTCCGAACTTGTCGAAACGTGTGTAAACACATCTAAACATGTATAACGATGATAAACCCGTATAAACTTGACTAAAAGTGTCGAAACGTGTCTAAACGTGTCGAAACATGTTTAAACGTGTCTAATCGTGTCTTAACACGTCTAGACGTGTTTAAACGTGTGTAATCGTGTCTTAAAACGTCCGAACTTGTCGAAACGTGTGTAAACACATCTAAACATGTATAACGATGATAAACCCGTCTAAACTTGACTAAAAGTGTCGAAACGTGTCTAAACGTGTCGAAACATGTTTAAACGTGTCTAATCGTGTCTTAACACGTCTAGACGTGTTTAAACGTGTGTAATCGTGTCTTAAAACGTCCGAACTTGTCGAAACGTGTGTAAACACATCTAAACATGTATAACGATGATAAACCCGTATAAACTTGACTAAAAGTGTCGAAACGTGTCTAAACGTGTCGAAACATGTTTAAACGTGTCTAATCGTGTCTTAACACGTCTCAGACGTGTTTAAACGTGTGTAATCGTGTCTTAAAACGTCCGAACTTGTCGAAACGTGTGTAAACACATCTAAACATGTATAACGATGATAACCCGTCTAAACTTGACTAAAAGTGTCGAAACGTGTCTAAACGTGTCGAAACATGTTTAAACGTGTCTAATCGTGTCTTAACACGTCTAGACGTGTTTAAACGTGTGTAATCGTGTCTTAAAACGTCCGAGACTTGTCGAAACGTGTGTAAACACATCTAAACATGTATATACCCGACTTGATAAACCCGTATAAACTTGATTAAAAGTGTCGAAACGTGTCTAAACGTGTCGAAAACATGTTTAAACGTGTCTAATCGTGTCTTAACACGTCT